>JAIPRL010009517.1:0-17449 GCA_025469235.1 Pemphigus obesinymphae
TATAATATTTGAATTTTAAACATTTAAATTATGTTAATAAAAAAAATAACACTCCTTTTTTCAATTTGTATTTGTTTCTCTTATTGCAATTTTTTTAAGTAAAAATTTTAATTTATTTTAATGAATTCTTCAAGTGAATATTTTACAAATCCCATAAAAAAACAATTTTTATTAAAATCTATGGCCTATTTATATCCATGTCTTGACCCACCAATCCCCCCATTGACCATTTTATTATTGAATCTTGTAATTTTATATTCAGCGAAATGTGATCATATTTCCATCATCAAAAACATCACAATAAAAAAAAATTTTATGCTGTAGACCACCCACAAAATCATTAAAATCTAGGTTTTTGTTTGTACTAGTGAGCTGATAATTTTGAAAATATATTAATAGGTACTTAAAATTAACATTATATGTTATAAAAATGTAAGGATATTAGAACATATTGTTGCATTTAGTGTTTAACATCTCGATGCTCAGTGTCGAATATAGATAATGATATAGGGATTTCTTAATTGACTGTACTTATAACAAGTACTAAAATAGACATAAGAGATGACTGACGAGTGCGGACTGAGAACTAGCGTAGTCATAGTGTCGGCGCGGCGCACGCGGCACGTGTGACTACTAGCGATTCAGCGTTTTCCCATCATACTAATCGGATGGATGATCACAGCGCTTTTAAGCGGTCTCCGATCATTCTCGCGCAGCGTGTTTTATATTGATTTGAGCTATCTATACTATATATAATCAATGGTTCTATGTACAAGAGAAATTATTTGCAAATAAACAATTATTATTATTATTAAGTAATCAGCGACCAGCTGACGAGCCATCAGCAACCAACAGTGATCAGACCACCAGCCACCAGCAGCGGTATATATATAGAGTTTTAACAGACATCCGAATTAATTATTTCACAATCGGTTCCGTAACAAACGGGTCATGACGGATACCCAAAATAAAAATAACGACGACTAATATTATTAATAACTCACTAGAGTTTAAAAAATCTTCAGTACAAAACAGAGAAATTATGTTCCAAAACAATAGGGTGGTTCCTTATTCACCGTTGCTGTAAAATAAGTTTTATGTACACACAGAGTACTACTCCTCTGTTAAATCAATCAAATATATTTGAAATGTATGAACAAGTGCAGTGACATGGAAACGTTTGGATTCCCAACCGAAAATGATGAGATCGCCAAATATCAGATAAGGCGCTACATAAGTTTTTTGGAGAATACTGAGAATTCCAATTCAAAATAGACACTCAACATTTGTATAGTCTGCCATCCCTCAAACGTACAACGAATTAATTTTACTGAAGAAAACGACCAAAAAGAAAATTTTAATTTTAGAAAATAAAAATACAGATTTTCCTTATCTAGTAGAAGTATTAATTAGGCTTAAAAAGTTGAATTATGTCTGAAATTTATAATTTGTATTAAACAATTTTTTTTCGTTTAATAAAGATATTTTGAAAACCATTTGGTATACATTTTAATTGTGTACGTAATTATTAAATTTTTTTACTTGTTTAAAATAATTTTTACAAAAATAATTACAAAAAACCACAGCATTTGAATACTTCAACGACCTTGGTATGTAATTACAATATTACACTTGATTTATTTTTTGATTGTTCATTTTAAGATTATATTATTACTTTATACCTATCTGCATGTGCAGTTTTCGGAACGTTCACTTTCAAATTGAATTCATTCACGTTCACGTTCAATCCGTAATAATAAACTTAGTTTGAAACAAGTTCACGTTCAAATTTATTTAAAAATAACACGGTTCTATTCACGTTTGATAAAAAATTAACGCGTTTATCTAATATATATCAAAAATTACCACTTCATAAAAACTATAGTTTTCGTTCTATGGAGTGCCCACGGAATTTAACTTTTGAGTACTATATTTTTTTAATTATAGTTAAATCTAATAGTGTTTATAAGGAATTAGAATTATATTTGAATTTAATTTGAACTTCATAAAAATTGTTCAAATTCCTTAAAAGTATGGATGTTGTTCACGTTCACGTTCTATTTGGCAGAAACGAGTGGCGTTCGAGTGTCATTCACAAAATATAAACATGAACGCATCAACGTCGTTCTTTCTGAACACTGCCTATGTGCAAACGCGGAACTAGGAATTTTGACCCTGGAAAAAAGTGTAAAATTACACTAAAAAAGTGAAAAACGAGAATAAGCAAAAAAAAAAACTTTATAAACTTTTTTTGTGTCACTAAATACGAATAATTTCTAGAAATACTTCCTTAAAACGGTCAATAAGCAAAAAAAAAAATCATATTAGTCAGCAAAGTTTGCTGACCGAACTTTTAAAATGCCGACAAAAACCTTCAAACAGCAGTATTTTTTTTGGCGGGTGGCTCTGAATATGCTAGCATTTATGTGTATTATACTTTTAAAATTTTACGCCAACCAAAATATTTAGGCTACCAAAAAAAATTAAGCTTGGATCAACCCCATCTACCCTCCCCCTATTTCTACCACTGACTATGTGTTTTATTAGCATTAGGTTCTTATAATAATAAAACAATAAATATTTATTACTTTTAAATATAATATATTTAGAAATTCAAAATAATAGCATGCTAAATTACATATAATGATTAATTGTATAATTAGTACCTTGTAGTAGTACTATTAGTAAATTGTTTTTATATAGTTTTTATTAATTGGTATAACATAATAGAAAATAAAGACTATTATATATTATCATAAATACACAAAATAATATAAACAATACTTTACTTATCCGAAATTATTTTTAACTTGATTATATAATATATGAGAATATTATAATATTTAAAATAGATAATAGTTGCAAATTGTTATTATATTACAACATTTTGGAAATACGTGCGCTAGACTAATATTTTTAATTACATGAACAATTTCGTATTAAAAAAACTCTACCGTTTTAATAAACAATAAGAAACCTGTAAACATTAAAATAAAATAAGTATTTGGTATTGATTAGTTAAAAATTAAACCACACATTTTACGAAAGTTATTAATAATTATGTAGTAATCACAAAAATATTTAAAAATAATTAAATATATTTTAAATGTTTTAATTATATGAATATATTATAGTAGTATAGTATATTATACAATATATAAAAATTTAAAAATGATATAATTTGGTATAGTAAATATGTTTTACAGCATATGGAAGTCCAAGTAGTTATTAATTATTTATAGGTCAAACTATAGAAAATTGTAGGGATTTTATTCTAATTAAAATAATTCAATTTAATTAAAGGTTTAATTATTTTTGCGTGATTATTCATTAATTTTAAATTTTAAATATTGAAATTTTAGTTTTATACATGATACGTGGCAAACAATTTTCTGTGATACGCATACAGTTTTATACAAAATATAAATGGTTAGTTCCAATTTAAACGTCATGGGATGATATGAGGGGATAAAACAATAGTCGTAATTTGGGATTTTCATTTTAAGGGGGAGAGGCAAAAGCAAATATTTTCAGTAACTCTTCCCTAAAAAAATTTTGAATATGCACATCGTTAAATTTGTATCTTAGTTCTGTATCTGTATAATCATAATTATTGAGAGCTATACTCGTGTATGATACTGATATACAACAAATAAAACCTTAAAATATTATATTTAAATTTTTTTTTTAAATAAAATAATCTGTATAAAATAAGCTAGATCAGGGGCATTTGAATAAGATTTTCGCAAAAATTTAGAAATCGCTTTTAAAAAAGGAAAATATTCAATAAAAACAAAAGTTATAAAGATACAAATGATGGAATTGATTCATAGTATCTTAATCGATAATATATTATTATTTTTTTTGACTTAAGAACCAAGATCAATCATTGCATTCAAAAGTTTTCTGAGCGAAGCTCGGTAGTATATTAATATAATTAAAAAGAGTTATTTATGATAACTTTATATTGTGACTTCCCTAAATTTGTAAAATAGTTTTGTCAACAAAGGTAGTTTTTCCTTCCTTAATTAATAATTACTTGAAAATCGAAAAATAACATCTTCAGTGTACCAACTAGAATTAATTTGCAATCAAAACCTTTTTATTTCAAAATACCTCAACACTTGAAAAAATATTTACAGACATAAAAAAAACACATCTTATAGTAAAAATTTTTGCCTAAAGTCTAAAAGGTCGTTTGCGTACATTTTCCCCGAAAATCGAGAAATATGCATAAAATATGCTATAGATACCAAATTATTCTCAAACCTCTAAAATATGCTCCAATATGCGAAATGATTTTGTTTTCGATGAATTCTGTGATCGATAAATTGACCTCATATTTTACCCACGTTGAACTGCATACAATTAAAATATGTAAAAATCTAAAATCCAATATCTAATCTTAATATAATTATGTTATATAATCTATAACATAATATCTTGAAATTTTATAAAAACATCAATAATATGCATACTGTTTAGCAAATATATAAATAAACAACTTTTAAATTACAATTGTACCTAATACAAAATAAGTAATTTTAAAGACTACAAACATTTTATAAAAATAACTCAATACAAATAAATGAAATTTTAAACTTATAAAAATTGCAAAATATATTAATAAATTATAGATTTTGAACCGAAAAACTAATCTATTGTTTTTACAATAATATATGTAGAGGAAATTTAATGAATATGTACTAAGCGTTAATGAAAACTACATCTACATAAAATTATTGTTATAAATAGAAATAATGTAATACCAAAAACCCTAGATTTTCAGCAAATAATTGCTGTAACATAATATTGACATGATAAAATTACATTTTATTTTCTCAATTTCGGTACCTAATTCACAATAAAATTAAAATAAAAAGAAAACTATCGAAATTAATGCAAAATGATTAGGTATAAATCAGATAATAATACTACCTACTTTGCTCAGAATTGTTTTTTGAATTAAATATCTATACTCTGTTCCTGGAGAGAATAGGAGTGTTTCGCGCACCCGACTGACAAAAATTCGGAAAGCTCCGTTATATTTGGGTGGCTATCTCCTCTCCACGACAAAATTATATACTATAACTTACCGATCAGTGCAGCCAGCACGTGATATTTTGGGTGGCTAGTAGCCGATAGATGATGTTGCGGTGAGGTAAAACGAAAATTGGTTTTTGTACACTCTTAAACTCTCCGCGAATTTAGTATAGATATTTCATATAACAGTCCTAATAGATTCAATATTAGATAATTTCTACAAATCACAAATGTATACAAAATGATAAAAAAATAACCTTGGTTGACCTTCCCGATATATCGAGACTAGGAATTTGGTATTCGGGGCCTTGGCTTCATAAAGACCCACAGAACAATGAATCAAAATGTAGATAAGTCTTAAGCAGTGGTTGAATTGGAAAAATAGAAGAAAGGGTACTATCAGACTTTTAAAAAATTAGCGTCCACACAAACTATATAACTCGTAGACTGTAAAATATTTCAAAACAGTAGAAGAGCTCCGCCCTCCTGCGCATTCCCCAATTCGAGCCCGGGTCTTAAGTAAGTTTTAAGTAACTATGTACATTTTAAAACTCATTAACATATTATAATATACAGCTTTTAGTATAATATGTAATCGAACGAAAGAAGGATTCTCGATGTGAGTCATGAAGGTACCATAAAAATAAAATAATTTATATGGGACACAATCATCAAGTTCTAGTATTGGATATTAGTATAAAATGATAGATTTCTTGTTAGACAAAATGTAATAGTTTTTTTTTAAGTATAAGTATTAACACATTGCCGATTCGGGGATTTTAACGGCATGAGACTACGGTGAGGGGGATAAAATAAAAATTCAGTTGGATACGTAGTTTATAACGTGGTTTCTGCTGGCGAAACAATCAAGGAGTCGAGGAATCCTCTACCGCATGCATCCTATAAAAACACTTACTACACAGTCTACATTATTCTGTTTTCCGTCGGGCAAAATTGCGCAAAAACAGGACGTGAAAAAAATCACGAAACCTTCACAAAATAGTTCGGAATCGAATTGCACCGTAAACGGCCTCGGAAAACAGTTACGGAATAATAATGGAATATTTTCAATGGTATCATAGCAGAAAGAAATATATACAATAGTATTACGTAGGTAATGTAAAATTCGGGTGGAATCTAAAATACCATTTTTACTCATTATTATTAGTAAGATGAATTTGAGGTTTCTGAAACTTCTAAGTCCACATATACAAGCTCAAATGCTGGTGTACTTCCTATACCCTGACTTTTATTCCTTTTTATTATCACCATAAGGCATAAAGGTACTTACTATATAACCTATCATATATCCTTATCATGTATTTTAATCATATTCGAGTTATCGCTTACATTATCCCATGCTGCTACATTTTAAACCATCAAAAATATCATAGTTCCATATACTACATCATACTACCTTTAGTATAATGTTCATAGTACGCTACTAATACAACGATCTTCGTTTGTACTAAGCCGTTTCAACATTAATGACATTTCAAATGGGAAGGGAATTTTATGAAAACCCTCTCACGTCGGTATTTTCAATTATCTTTTCATTTTATTTGTTTATGCTACATTCGTTATAACTTGTACAGTTTTTTCTATCATTACCCCAATTTCAAAGTTATGGGTCACCTACATTAAAATTTTCATTTTTTTTCTTCAGCGCATTTGCTTATGCTTTTTTAGTGCTGTACTCAGTGCGTATTTTCAATTTTAAGGGGAGGGTTTAGCCATTATAATTCCGATAAGAAACAGAATTTATTGCTTCGGTACTGCTCGAGCTATGACAGTTAGACATGGAGGTGTTGCTATTAAAATAAAACTGGTTGCAGAAAATTGTACTTTTATACATTGCAGCGTCCACAGAGAAGCTTTAGTAGTAAAGAGTATGCCAGAACAATTTAAATTAGTACTTCAGGAAGCTATAAAGGTAGTTAATTTTATTAAATCTCGCGATCTACAATCTCGATTATTTTAAAAATTGTGTTCTGAAATTGGAAGTGATCATATTCAGTTGCTCTTACACACAGAAGTGAGATGGTTATCTCGAGGAAGAATGCTAAGCAGGTTGTTTGAACTACATTTTGAAGTTCAATTGTTTCTAGGAGAGACGGATTTTGAACTTGGTGATAAATTTACAGATGAGGTGTGGTTAACAACACTAGCTTACTTATCAGACATTTTCAACCGTTTTAATACATTAAATTTAAGTTTACAAGATAAATCTATAAACCGATTTTCTATGAATGATAAAATTAAGGCATTTATTAAAATAACTGAAATGATAAGTAATAATGTTTCGAAGGAAAACCTACAGTCTTTTCCTAATTTAGAACATTTTGTGACAGAGCATAAAATTCAAGTGGAAAATAATCTCATCAAAAACATAAAAAGCCATTGCTAAATGCTCAAAACAACGTTTGAAGATTATTTCAAAGAAGACTATTCTGAATTTTTTTGGATAAGAAACTCATTCATTTTAGATTTGAAAGACATTCCTAAAAATTTAATGAATAACGATAAAGAATCATTGATAGAATTAACGTGCGATAAAAGTTTGAAAATGCAATTCACTAAATTATAATTGGATAAGTTTTGGATAAAAATTAAAAATGAATACCCGTCGCTATCTAGAAAAGCATTGTTATTTTTAATTCCATTTACAACTACTTATCTTTGTGAAATTGGTTTCTCATCAATGCTCGTAGTGAAAAACAAGTTTCGAAATAAACTGAATATCGATCCGAATTTGTGTTTGAAATTAACTACCACTGAAAGAGATATTTCATTATTAATGTCAAACTTACAAATTCATGGTTCACATTGAATATTTGTTACTTACTTAATTTGTTTATTAATAGATATGATTTAATATAAAGAAAACTAATACATTTTTAGTAATAAATAAAGAATAATTATATTGTAATATTTTACTGCCTTATTATTTGAAAGAATTGTATTGACATTTTTGATATTTCTCTTTTTATTCATTAATGGTACGAAACTTTTTAATAATACGCATGAATAGTACGCGAAAAAAAAAGTTTGAGAACCGCTGGCGTAGTGCATTTGAGTTAGTAAAACTAATTTTAAATATCAATATTGAGGGTATCAGTCTTTAAGATGCTTTTACATCGTTTAGAAAATTCTGTGACTGAGGAATGAGGACAGTTCTAATAATGGAGAGAACGGCGCCAAGCCGTACTAATGTAACACAAATAAATACAATGAAAAAATTCAAAATATCTCAAAGAAAATCTGTCATAAAGTTTCCCTCTCCCATTTAAATGGAAATAACTTTAAAACGGCTTAAACAAAAACGATGGGATAAAAAACACAAACGTGCACAAACGAATGACGATATTTTTGTATCAAATTTCTAACGATTGGCCCGGGAATATGCAGCTCTCAATGAAAGTAAATAATGTGAATTAATATTATATTAAATCTGAATACAGTAAAATTACTTACTTAACTATCTTCAACTATTGTCCTGAAAATATTATGTAAATAAATTGTAATTTACAACTAAAATAAACAATGTGTCCGTGGACCCTGAATTGGGTCCTGATACAAACTTATTCATTTAGACCAATTATTCCTCATGTAGAAATAATATTTGTAATGTTATTATATATATCATATTGTGATCACTTAATGTTTAAATTATTTGGATCTATATGATATAAATCGTAACATGTGTATTAGTTTTTACATAATATAAATGATAAACTATTGATAAAAATTTCAATAAAAATAGGAGATTTATATTACAGACTATAGGCATATTGAAAAAAAACAATATATGAATATTATAACAATGTTGACTCTATTTTCCTCAGTCAAAATTTTTAATTATAATAAATCATTCTCTAGTATTTATAATATGTTATCTTATTGATAATATATTTATATTAAGCTGCTATGTGCCTACTGTACATATTGGGCATAGCCCATTTTGTAATATAAAAATAAATCATCACATAAGCCCATGAGATTTGATATAAATATAAAAAAATGAAATTACCGTTGCTATTGTCTGATTTTGAGTGAAATGAAAAATTTATTTCACTATGACGTATTATTCTGTTTAATTTATTTAGATAGCTAGCAATTTTCCTGGTAACGTTAGATATTATTCTGAATGTTTCAATGAAATTGACTAGCAATTTATAGTAGATTATTCCTAAAACATTTTTCCATTGACTAGAGTTATCTCGAAATATTATTTTGTTATTTAAACACTTAATATTATTTTAAATATTATTGTATAATACAACTCAACCGATTGTGCCAATACTCTGTAAGCGTCCTCATGCGGTCATAAAGAGTGGACCTATTTAATTTTTATAACTTTGAAGGTATTTAAAAGTGGTTTTCAAGTTCTTTCTTCTATTGTGCGATTAGAGGGTAGATCAGTAATGTTATTGCTTATTATATTCCAGCTATTACTTGATAATGAAACAGACCTCCAATTTAATGAAAACAAATTATATCTTGTGTATTTTATTATTATTTATTTTAAGCATTCAAATTTAGAACTAGGAATATATAGTTATAAATTTAAATTATTAGCTTGAGTGCAACACCTACCAAGTGCAACTCCTTTTGAGTGAGACCACTTGTATGTACAATACCTTTTGAAAATGATACCTTGTAAGTGTACACTTCACAAGTAGAATTAATTTTGAGTGCAATTTGTATATCTCAGATTAAATATTTTATCGGGATCCATAATAATTGGTGGCCGAAAATTTTTGAAAAATAATACCATTAATAAACTAATTAAAAAATATTTCACCTACGGCCGAAACTGGCGTTCACTTTCTAGTAGATAGTCCTTCGCTACTAAAGTGTTTTTGTTGAATAGATTGACAAAGTAGGAAGGTAATTCAAAAATGTATCGAACACACGACTACACATACATTTTATATAATTACAAATTTGGAAATATACAAAAACCCGACGCTTATAAATATATATTTAATTTAATTTTTATAAGATTTGTTGTATATTTTAATTATATACTCTTAAAACAACTACTAGAGTGTTACTGTATAAGGTATATTTAATAACTGTTATATAGTTTTATATTTTTGTTTATTATTCATCAATATAATATTGTAATCTAAGGAATACCATTTGGAGTTATTAATAAATAAATAATTGTGTAAAATTGTATTTTGTAATTATTATTATTGTGGTAATTAATATCAACAAATTTATAGAAATCATATTTTTTTGAATAAATTTACAAAGAATATAAGTATAGTTATGAGTGATATATTTTTTAGGACTAAAAATAAAGGCGATTTTGAGGGTGGGGTTATTTGTAAAAATAATCGGTTTTTATATCTCCATGATTATTTGTTTAATCTTTAATACAATCACTCCTATTAAAATGTATGTATCCTCAACAATATAATAACGAATAAGAAACGATAAATGGACGGATAAATGATAAATGATAAATAATAGATAAATGGTCGCGGAGTGATAGAAAATAAATATAATTATTAAATTGAAAAGCAAAAAAAAAAAAAATTATTGTACAATATCATAATCCAAAAAAAACCCTAAGAAGGAGAGGGCAATCGCCTTCCTTAAATTTTAATTTCCTTAATGATTTAGGCGGTAATTAACTTGGAGGTTTTTCAATTTAGACACCTATAGTTAATTATTGTTTATTAATTTATTTTAATTAATAAATATATGTATATATCATATTTAATTGTAGTGTTAAAATGTCAGGTGATAATTCCCTATATTTTATATTAAAATAAAAATAAAGTGGTCCCTCAGTTGTCCTATGATCATAATAGTCAATTAATAATATCTTGGTTTTAAAAGACAAAATAACTCATTGCATTAGATAAATGATTCTGAGCGAAATTTGTTATTTACCATAATTAAATAAAAACCTATTTATTAATAACCCTTCAAAGTTGAAAAAAATTAATTTATTGAATACTTATGACCACAAGATGAAAACTATTGATTTTGGAACCAATCGAGTAAGTGAAAAGGGATTTGCAGAAAGAGAATGTGACCTAGTTCATGTAATTAGAAATTATGTATGTGATTAGCAAGAAAATGTACATCGTTGTTAATAATTTGTAACCGGTATTATAAAAACATCATGTTTACATTTCAAACAAATTTTCAATTAAATATTATACAACATTATAAATCATTATTTCAAAAAGTCTTAACATTAAAAACATCTTTACTTAAATCATGTATACTGAATATAATAACTACCACAATAATTACTTAGATGAAGATGAATGATATAATATAAACACAGTATATAGGTTATTGTGATATTTTATATCAGAAATTGAATAGCTATATTTTGATTAGTTATAATTTGTAAGTAATAGCCATGGTTTTATTGAACATTATTCTTTCAAAGTATTGCATGAATTCAAACGATGAATCTATACAACTGAATACTATTGTAACAATGTACTGGGTTTAATTTAAAACACATCAAGAGTATTTTAGTCTAGCTGAGTGTGTATTTTAAAATATGATTAAATTTATTTTTCGATTATTTGTACCATTATTACTTACGGCCAGAACTGGTAGACCCTGTAAAATCAATTACATTATTAATTTGCAAACCATAATTATTGAATAGGTATAATTAAACTTAAGAAATGCATTAGTAATTTAAAATAAAAATTAATATATAATATAAAATATAACAATATTTATAAATATAAGTAAAATTAATATGTATTCTTGAGATGACTATAAGGAATAACTAGTTTTCAACTGTTAGATGTTACCAGGTTTAAAATATATAATATAAATATATAAGTAAAATTAAAAGATATTATAAAAAATAACCTGTAATGAGTTACGGATGATACTTGTTCTTACTCATAATCCTTTTTTGAAGTCTCTATTTTTATTTTATTTTATCTCATATTTTGTTTAATATGTTTACTATTTTTTTTTATTCATAATTATTTGTTTTACTTTATACAAAAGATTAAAAATTTGAAAGTTTGATTTTAATCTAGCTTGAGATACATTTCTTTTTACAAAATTACTTTTAACAACAGCAATTATTAGAATTTAAGCATAATGAGAAATGTAATGATTTTAATTTATATTATTATTTTAATTAAATTTTTTTTTGATATAAATTCTCCGAGAGTATAATTAGATACTGTTTGGATACTTATAAAAATTATAACTAGGTATTATTTTGCTAAAAGATATTAAGTTCACGAAACTTTGCTAAAAACTGTTATTGCAATAAGTGAATTCTATTAAATGTATTAACATTGAAACTATCTGACATCCTAGGACCTAGGGAATGTTAAATTATGTTTATGATTATCATGAAATTTTACAAAGTGTCGTTAATAATTTGTAACCTAATTATATATTTTATGACTTCATAAATCATTATTTCAATAAGTCTTACATTAAATCTATATTTACTTGAAGCATGTATACCGAATATAATAACTACCACAATAAATACTTATATGACCCTGAACCAAAATATATCTCATTAGATCAGTGTTCCCAACACCATTTATTCCGGAGTTGTAGCAAAATAAAAATAAATTGATTTATACGAAATATTTATTTAGCATTCCGTTATAAATAAATAATTAAATAAAAAAAAACACTTTCAAAAATATAGTATTAATACAGTTTATAGGTTATTGTGACAATTTACATCAGTAATTGAATAGTTTTAATTTGTTTGTTTAAAATTTATAAGCGATAGCCATGGTTTTATTGAACATTATTTTTTGAATATATTGCATAAGTTTTGATGATGAATCAAATATATTTGAATATTATTGAAAGAATGTACTGATTATAATTTTAAAAATGTCAAAAGGAATTTAGTATAGCTGAGTATGTATTAGAATATATGATCAATCTTATTCTTCGATTATTTGTACCATAATTAATTACCTTCAGATTCCTCAATTTTTCTTAAACCTATTGATTTATTAAGTTATAAAAAATATTTATGAAATAAGTATAATTAAACTTAAGAAATGTATTAGTAATTTAAAATTAAAATTAATATATATTATAAAATATAAAAATATTTATAGATATAAGTAAAATTAATATTTATTAGAGAATATGATTATAAATAACAATTAGATTTAATTATAGAAGATAAACCACCAGGCTAATAATATATAATATATATATTTATATAAGTAAAATTAAAATATATTAGAAACTTATTTCGAATTACGGTTAAAACTTATTGTTAGTCATAACGTATTTTTAAATTCTCTTGACACATATTTTGTTTAATAGGTATATTATATTTATTGAAATTCATAATTATTTGATTGACTTAATACAAAAGATTGAAAATTTGAAAAATAAAAAGTGTTATTTTAATCTAGCTTGAGATACATTATTTTTACAGAATTAGTTATTACAACGGTAATTTATAGAATTTGTGTGTTGTGAGAAAATTCCTGATTTTATTTAATATTATTATTTTAATTTAGTTTTTTAGATATAAATTCTCCAAGGGTAGATTTAGATACTATTTTGATACTTGTAATAATATAACTAAATATGTATTTAGATTTATCTAACATTAAGATGTTGAAAATTTGAAAAAAATTACTTTATGAAACTAATGGATTATATTAGATGCTTTAACAATGGACAAATTTATCTCCTAGGAACTAAGGACCTATGTTTATGAGATTATCAAGGAATTATATAAAGCGTTGTTAATAATTTGTAACCCATATTATAAAATTACATCGTTACTTAAGAAAGTCTTAATATAAAATATATATATTTAATTGTAACATGTAGGTATACTGAATAGAATAAGTAAAACAATAATGTCTTAGATGACACTGAACTATAATGTATCTTATTGGAACAATATTCCCAACACCATTTATTCCAGAGTTATAACAATATAAAAATAAATAAATTGTGACAAAATAATTAATCCCTAATAAATAAATAATAATAAAAACACGCACAATGACATAATAAGAAATAAAGTATATACGTTATTGTGCCATTTTATATCAGAAAATTGAATAGCTGGAATTTCATTCGTTTTAATTTATAAGCAATAACCATTTTTTATTGAACATTATTTTTCCAAAGATTTGCATAAATTCGGACGATGAAACATGTTAAACTGAATATATATGTAAATATTTATTGAGCTAAATTTAAAAAATCTTAAACGCATTACAGTCTAAGTGAATGTGGATTTTAAAATATGATCAAACTTAGTTTTTGATTATTTGTTCCATTATTACTTACGGACAGAACTGGTAATTGCTGTAAAATAAAATGCTTTCTTAATTTACAAACCAATATTATTGAATAAATATAATAAAATTTAAGAAATTATTATCAAGAAAATGTACAAAGATTTGTTAATAATTTGTAACCGATATTATAAAAAAACATCATGTATAAATTTCAAACAAATTTCCAATAAAATATTATATAATTTTATTAATCATTACTTCAAAAAGTCTTAATATTAAATATATATTTACTTAAAGTATGTGAACTGAATATATTAATTAGTACAATAATTACATAGATAACCCAGATTTAAAATGTATCTCATTGAAACAGTGTTCCCAACACCATTTATTCTAAAATTGTAGCGAAATAAAAATAAATTCATTTTTACAAAATACTTATATAGCCGTAATATAATCGTTATAATAAATAAATTCCGTAATAAATAAATAAATAAACTTTCACAATGACATAATATCAACACAGTATATAGGTTATTGTGATATTTTTCAACAGTAATTAAATAGCTTTAATTTGCTTTGTTATAATTTATATGCAGTAGCCATTGTTTTATTGAACATTATCCTTTACTGTATTGCATAAGTTCTGACGATGAATTATATAAAACTGAATATTAATTAAAAAATGTACCGAGCTTAATTTAAAAAATGTTAAACATATTTTAGTCTAGCCAAGTATGTATTTGCATATATGATAAAGCTTATTCGTCGATTATTTATACCATAATTAATTACCTGCATTTTCGGCCTTTACTATAATATGTGGTTTAATAATTTATAAAACATAATTATTGAATAAATATAATTAACACTAAGAAATTAATGTACTAGAAATTTAAAATAGAAATTAATCTATATTATAAAATATAACAATAATTATTAATATAAGTAAAATTAATATATATTATAGAAAATGATTATATGTAATAACTAGTTTTATCTGTAGGACGTAACTAGGCTAACAAAATATAATATCTATAATTAAAATTAAAAGATATTATAAAAATACTCTATTTTGAATTACGGTTGAAACTTGTTACTTATAAATATTTTTTGAATTTTCTAAGCACATATTTTTATTAGATACCTTTGTTATATTTATTTTGAATCATAATTTTGTGTTTTACTTTATACAAAAATTAGAAATTTGAAAACTTTCATTTTAATCTAGATTGAAAGACATATTTTTTACAGAATTACTTTTTACAACGGTAATTTATAGAATTTAAGTGTTGTAAAAATATCATTAATTTTTAATTCAGTTTTTCCGATAAAAATTCTCTGAGGGCAGATTTAGATACTCCTTGAGTATTTAAAAAAAAAATATTGTTAACTTTTTAAATGCAAATGAAGCCACTAATGCTTTATATGATGCTCTTCACTTTTGTATTATTAGTTTTGTGCCGCAGGTTGAATTCAAGAAGTCTAAGTTTCCCCCATGGTTTTCTAATGACCTAAAAAGCTTAACTATTCAAAAAAGGAAAGCACATGCTGACTATAGGGCTTCAATGTCCCATCTTGACTACTCCGCCTTTTCTTTGCTTCGCGCACAGTATAAGTTCTTTTCAAAGAAATGTTATGATAGTTACATTAAACGAGTTGAAACGTACTTTTGTACCAATCCCAAATCTTTTTGGGGTTTTGTGTGGAAGAATAAAAAAGTTTCAAGCTTGCCTTCTGCGGTTAATTTGAATGGTATTTCCAGTGTTGATAGAACTTCTATGTGCGAGCTATTCTCTAAACATTTTAGTTCCGTCTTTTCGTCTGTAGACATCAATGTTGATATTAGTAGTTCTGGTGGTTTACCATACGAGCTTCCTTCTTGTAATATTAGTCTTAGTCATGTTGAATCTGGCCTAACCAAACTACGTCTTACTAAATCGGTCGGTCCTGATGGCCCCTCAGGTTCTTTTATTTATAATATTAGCCCTGTATTGTGTTTTCCGCTACTTCTTATTTACAGTAAATCTTTATTTGAAGGTGTTTTTCCTGATATTTGGAAGATTAGTTTGGTTACTCCGATTTTTAAGTCTGGTGACATTACGGATGTCATTAATTATAGACCAATCAGCATTATCAGTAACCTTGCCAAACTATTTGAGTCATTTGTATTACAGTCCATTTATAAACCTATTAATAGTATCATTATCGATGAACAACACGGATTTCGAACTGGACGTTCTGTTACGACCTGTAATTTAATTTTTACTGAATACGTTTATGAGGCCTTTAGTAAGCATTCGAAGGTTGATTCCATTTATTTGGCCTTAGCCAAGGCCTTTGACCGAGTGAACCACCGTGCTTTGTTGAAAGTTTTATTAAATCTTAGGCTTGGTGAGCCTCTATTATCTTGGTTCCGTTCCTATTTGTCTGAGAGGAAAGAGCTTGTAAAGATTAATGGTATTTGTTCCAGCCCAGTTAATGCAACCTCTGGTGTACCTCAAGGAGGGTATCTATCTCCTATTCTATTAGTACTATTTGTTAATGGTATCAAAGATGTGGTAGATCACTGTGAACTACTTATTTTTGCTGATGATATTAAGCTATTTCTCCGTATTAACTCCACTGATGATTGTGAACTGTTACAATATGGTCTTAATTCTGTCGTTCGTTGTGCTCGGGGACTCGGCTTGGAGCTTAGTATTTCTAAATGTCATACCATGACCAACACTCGTTCCTGCGAGAATATTATGTTTCAATACTCTGTTGACGGTTTCGCTCTAAAATACTCAGGTGATTGTGTTATGGACCTTGGTATTTCTTTTGATCGGTCGCTTACTTTTCAGACCCATATAGAGAAAGTTACATGCAAGGCATTGAAGCTTCTCGGATTTATTAAGAGAATTTCGGCCGATTTTAAATTGTCTAGTTCTCTTAAGACCTTATATTCTCTCTTTCGTCCGGTCTGTTTTGGAGTATGGTTTAATTATTTGGGATCCATGCACACTCGATGGTAGTTGTCAGCTGGAAAGAGTTCAGCGGAAATTTTTGAAATTTGCCGCTTTCGCATTACACATTGAGTGCGCACCTCATGAGTATGAACCTGTGTTGCAACGTCTTTGTTTGTCTACCCTGTGTGATAGGAGGAAACAGGGTAA
>JAIPRL010009518.1:0-17447 GCA_025469235.1 Pemphigus obesinymphae
TATTAGTACTATATCATTTGCAAACAACATACACCATGGTACCTCCCCCTGTATATCCTTTGTTATCTCATCCATTACCAGGGAAAATAAGTAAGGACTCAAAGCTGAACCTTGATGTATCCCCAATCTGATCCTAAAACCCTCAGTTTCTCCACACAGACTTCTCACTGTTGTACTCGCCCTTTCAAACATATCTTCAATTATGTTCACATACACCTTTGGTAATCCTTTCTTCATTAATGCTCACTTTAAGATCTCCCTAGGAACCGTATCATAAGCCTTTTCTAAATCAATAAATACCATATACAATTTCTTTTTGATTTCTCTGTACTTCTCTACAATCTGTTTCACACAAAATATTGGCTCCATTGTTGACCTCCCAGGCATAAACCCAAACTGATTTCTAGTAACAGTTGTCTCACCTTTTACCCTTTTATCTATTATCTTTTGCCAAATCTTCATAATGTGGCCCATAAATTTAATCCCTCTGTAATTTCCACAATCCTGTATATCTCCTTTACCCTTGAATATTGGTACTATACAACTCTTCCTCCAAGCTTCTGGAATTTTTCCTTCTACTGGTATCTTATTAAAGAACTTTGTCAGCCATTGTATACCTTAACTTCCTAATACTTTCCATACTTCTACTGGTACTGCATCTGGTCCCACCGCCTTCTTATTTTTCATTTTTCTCACAGCACTCCATACTTCCTCTTCCCTAATTAAATCTACCATAACCAAATTCCACTCTACCCGATCAATTGCCTCTCTCGGAAATCCCTCATTTAATAATCCCTCAAAGTAGTCTTTCCATTTTTTTTATCACTTCATTTTCCTTTGTTAACACCTTCCTATCATCATTTTTTATACACCAAACATTTCTAAAGTCCCTGGATTGTTTTTCTCTTTTCTGAGCCAGCCTGTACATTTCATTTTCCGCTTCTGTACTTCCTAAGTAAGTAAATAAGTAATAAGTAAGGACTCAAAACCGAACCCTATGCACTCCCACATTTACCCTAAAATCCTCAGTTTCTCCACACAAATAGCTCACTCTTGTACTCGCCCTTGATTATCTTCAATAATATTTACAAACACCTTTGTTTATACTTTCTTCATTAATGCCCGCTTTAAGATCTCCCTATTAACTCTATCATAAGCCTTTTCTAGATCAATAAATACAATACACAATTTCCTCTTCCTTTTTCTTTACTTTACTACAATCTGTTTTACACAAAATATTGGCTCCATTGTTGACCTCCAAGGCATAAACCCTATCTTATTTCTAGTAACAATTGTTACTTTTTACTATTTTATCTATTATTTTTCGCCAAATCTTCATACTGTGGCCCAGTGGTGTGAAATGGTGTCAAGAACATAATAAGAACTCTCTAATAAATTTACCCACCTACCAAGTGCCTAAAATCTTCCTATCCCACATCACACAATGATAACAGATATAAAAAAAAACATGTAAAATTAAAGAGCAACCAACAATTTTAAACTTTATTAACAAAGTGAACTAAATTAAAAACGACCATTTAAAAGCAAAAATGAATAATGAATTGATCGATAATATGATATGCTTAGACCTACAACCATTTAGTGTTATAGAATATGTAGGATTAGTCAGCTTTTAAATATTTGGAGCCGAAATATAAAATATCAAAGTGAAACTATTTTTCTACCGTTGAAATTCCACGTTTATATAATACGACTAAACTTCATGTTCCTACCCTGGTTAGTAAATCTACATATGTATATATTGCTACTAATATGTGGTCTTCTATATCCAATTATGCTTACATGAATATTCCAGCACATATTTTTAAAAACTTCATGTTTCATCATGTCTGTGTATAAGTTATTACTTTTTCTGAAAACAGCAATACCTCAGAGATCTTTTCTACGTACACAAATTAAGTTTTAACAGCATGGGATGTAAAAAAAATAAATTCTTTTATAATAGACAATGCAAAAAACGCCATATCTGGTGTCTATAAAATTAATCTAAACTATATCCAATGATTGGCTTATACATTACAACTTTTTGTTAAAGAGTAAATTTCTAATCATAGAAATGTAAGTAATCTATTGTTAGACAGCCGTAAAATAATTGGCCATTTAAATATTCTTCAAAGCTATATATAATATTAGAAACGGTGCAGTCTACATTAGGACTTCTAAAACATCGTCTCATACAAGATGAGTCAACTCGTCAGAATGTTTTGATGTTTAAGATAGACTATTGGAACAAAAACGGGTAGTTGTGAACTGTAGTCCTAACATAAATCTACCATTAGAATTAAATGCTTCTCAATGGGATTTCATGTTTGATCTGTTTATAGATCGTCTTTTTTTTTAATTCAAAATCATGAAAATTTAATGAATTTTTTAAAAAACTTATTTCAGGGATTTTTATAGATAGTATAAGATGATTTATGTTTATGATATCAAAAAATGAACGACGGTAGAACACATATAATTTTATTTATTATGTTTGGTATAAATTAGTTTCTAAATATTATTAATACTATTTATCTAATTTTTAAAGTCACGATTACACATTGTAAATTGCAGCCTGAGAATTTTAAAAATATAAAAATTTTGGCTCGTAATAATTTGTATGTATGTTATACGTATTGTTGTAAAATATTATTACTATAATATTAATATTAATTTCTATATAACAATAATAATGGTTATTTTGAATAAATAACTTGCTAATTATTTATGTTATAATAAAAATATATAATTTTAAAAATTCGATAAGAGGCAATAACACTTTGTATTATCAGAAAAAAATATTTTTAATATTGAAATATTTTAATTTAATATTTTAAATTTACCATTTATCCATGTGCAGAACGTAATAGCACTGTCAGGAACTATAAGAAAAAAATGATCATTTTAAAATAAGTGGTATATTTAGATCTTAAATTGGTGGAGGGATATTTGGCTTTAAAATTATTAAATCTGACCCAAAGTCCCAAATGTGATTGTAGAACTTGTCCCTACTTGTTTGGTAATGACTGTGACTGACGTCCATCCATACCTACAGCTCAATATTAGGTGCAACAAGAGTTGTTACAGGTCAAGATACTGTACAGTTTCCATCGTGAATGGCTCAATCAGGACAAGGGGTTCATTTTCCTAGCTCGGTTAAGTTCCTGAAGATTTCCATCTAATCAGTCAGCAAATAAAATCATCGGTATCTACCCAATATCTGAACGGATAGGTCAACTAGATAGTCTGTAATTTCATCAAAAAAAAATGAGACAGAGTCAGAGACACGGAGCAAATTAATTTGAAAATCGCATTCTTCGGCGTCTTCAAATTATTTAAACACCAAAGAATTTTTAAATAACAAAAGAAACAACGAGCAAAAATATGCCAACCAGTAACATGGAAGACCCATGTGTGACTCGAAAATAACCCACCATAAAACTTCAACAGATCATCCAGACATTTAGTCTGACAGCCAACCGGCCCGCTAACCAGCCAACCAGCTATGACGCAGTGACATTGAATTTTGACATATAAGCCATACAACCATAGTAGTCAAGTAAAAGGCTAACCATAGTCCATAAATGTTAAGAAAGAGTCGATGAAAAATCGTCCGTCAAGCTAAAGTTTGAATTTTAAAGAGTTATCCAAAATAATGCAATATACCATGTACATGTAGACAATAGCCAATAAATATTTATGCAAGGTAGTATGGTTTTACTTTAGTGAGGTAGCGGGTTGGAAACCACTCAGCACTGACTCGACGAGTCTTAATATGCAACTACTATATAGATCATCGGCCAACCGGACAAATCGGCCGTAAATCATCTTCCTATTGATGACTTTTCGATGAAATTTTGATGAAATAAAGCAGCAGCGTAGCCAGTCAACCAGGGACTGACACTCAAGAAGCTATATCAGGAATCGCCCAACTAACCGTCAACCCAATAGACCATTATGGAAAGACCACGAATGGATAAAGTAACTGTTCGTAACTTTCTTAAACGTCTTCCTTTAGCTACTCTTTTGCCACGTTTACTTTAGTGACCGCTGTACCGGTAGTTTTTCTGCGATCAATGTCACTCAATAAAGCGTGAAATCGTCAATAGAACTTACCCATACCAACACATTTACAGTCCTTTGTGTTATTAAACTAACTTCCAAATGTCTTTATTCTATCTTAGGGCTACGTCTGAATAGACAAAGAATATACAAATTTACATGACCTGCAAATAAATGACATACTATTATTGAAGACATTCCGAAGGGATTAATTTCACGAAAAGGTACTGCTAATCTATAGCGCATTGTATTAGGACGCACATGAGATAATAAAGTGAGGATAAAACTTAACCATCTAAATTGGTTGTATTGAGACGAACTATTTATAATGTATGAGAAAAAATTCAATATTTAATATTTCTATAAATCGTCCGAAAATAGGAAAAATGTATTTCTTAAATCATTCAAAATCTTCTTCTTCCTTTTCGCCTTCTCTCCCAACTATTTTGCGTCAGCCACCCTGGTCCTACGCTTCCATTTAACTCTATTTCCCGCATCTTCATCACTTAATCCCAATTTCCTCATATCACTCGAGATCACAACCCCCATCTCTTTTTAGGTCTTCCTCTACCCTCTTACCAACAACATGCATTTCTCTTACTAATCTTTCACTCCTCAGTCTCTTCCTTCCTTAATACATACCCGACATCTCAACCTATTCTCTCTCATTTTTTCTACTATCGAAGCTACCCCTATAATACCTCTAATATCCTCATTGATTATTTTATCCTCCCCAGTAACTCCACTACTTCAGTTTAACATTCTCATTTCAGCGACACTCATTCTCTGTTCTATCTTTCTATCTACTGCCCAACAATCTGTTCCATTCATCATTGCAGGTCTCACCACTGCCTTATTAAATTTACCTTTTAACCTAATAGAGATTCTTTATCCCACAAAATACCTGACGCTTCTCTCCACTTCGTTCATCCACACTTAATCCTGTGTTTCATATCCTCTTCGAAACCCCCATCTTTCTGTATAACGGACCCTAAATACTTGAACCTCTCCACTTCTACCACCACATCCCCTCTTAACTTTATTTCTAGCCTTTTCTTAGTCCCTCTGTGTTCTCTTTCACCAAAATTATACTCTATATATTCTGTTTTACTCCTACTAATCCTTAGTCCTTTACATTCCGGAGCTTCCCTCCACTTTTCACTTCCTCAGGAGATTCTCTTATCAGTACTATATCATCTGCAAACAACATGCATTATGGTACCTCCCCTTGTACATCCTTTGTTATCTCATCCATTACCACGGATAATAAGTAAGGACATGTACCTCCACTCTGACCTTAAAATCCTTAGTTTCTCAACACAGACCATTGTACTCGCCCCTTCATACATATCATCAAATATGTTCACATACACCTTTGGTAATTCCTTCTTTATTAATGCCCACTTTAAGATCTCTCTATTAACCCTATCATAAGCCTTCTCTAGATCAATAAATACCATAGACAATTTATTTTTCCTTTCTCTGTGATTCTCTACAATTTGTCTCACACAAAAAATATTGGCTCCATTGTTGACCTCCCAGGCATAAACCCAAACTGATTCCTAGTAACAGTTGTCTCACCTTTTACCCTTTTATCTATTATCTTTTGCCAAATCTTCATAATGTGGCCCATAAATTTAATCCCTCTGTAATTTCCACAATCCTGTACATCTCCTTTACCCTTGAATATTGGTACTACACAACTCTTCCTCCAAGCTTCTGGAATTTTTCCTTCTACTAGTATTTTATTAAAGAACTTTGTCAGTCATTGTATACGTAAACTTCATAATACTTTCCATACTTCTACTGGTACTCCATCGGGTCCCACCGCTTTCTTATTTTTCATTTTTCTTACAGCACTCCACACTTCCTCTTCCCTTATTGAATCCACCATACCCAAATTCCACTCTACCCGATCAATTGCCTCTCTCGGATATTCCTCATTTAATAATCCCTCAAAATAGTCTTTCCATCGCTATATCACTTCCTTTCCCTCTGTTAACACCCTCCTATCCTCGTCTTTTATACACCAAACATATCTTAAGTCCCTGGATTGTTTTTCTCTTTCTTTATCCAGCCTGTACACTTCTTTTTCCCCTTCTTTAGTTCCTAACCTCATATACAACTCATTACATTTCTCTAATTTAACTTTACTCTTTGCACTTTTTGCTGCATTAGATAAACTTTTATACTCTACCCAATCCTCCCTCTCTCTGTTTTCTGCCATTTCTTTAACTGTATTTTTTTCTTTGATATTATCTCCTGTACTTCTTCTGCCCACCACCATGTTTGCTTATCCTGTGACATATTATCTCTACTCACGCAGACGACTTCCTTAGCAACTTTCTTAACACCCTCTGTTACTTTT
This sequence comes from Pemphigus obesinymphae, assembly GCA_025469235.1. NCBI lineage: Eukaryota > Metazoa > Arthropoda > Insecta > Hemiptera > Aphididae > Pemphigus > Pemphigus obesinymphae. Next base: position 6,434 of record JAIPRL010009518.1, read on the forward strand.
TCCCCATTTTGTTTATATTTCCTTCCATGTTCCATATCCCTGTCCCAATTACCTTTCTCATAAATACTTTTTAATTTTTACCCGTTAGTTTTCACCACCTAATCCTCGGTCCCTTAACTAAGTTTTTCTTTTTATACACCCTCTTTTTTCTATACTATATATCCATAACCATTATCCATATCTCTCTTTTTAAAATTGCATGTTATTTTATTTGTGTCACACGTGGCATACAGGTTTGGCTTAATTATAGTATTGAAGTGTAATCACGGGTCGTCCCTAGGGGGAGAGGTGTCTCACCCACAACTTCGGAAAGCAGTCGGCAAAATTTAATTAATTTAGCAATATTAAGTTGAGTCAGTAAATAGTAAGAAAAGTCGATGACTTTTTTTATTTTTTTGGCATATTCACGTTTTGAACGAAGTATTTTTGGAAACTTGTTGGGAAATTCAAAACGAATTAAGTATTTTTCAGAATGTTAAATCGGTAAACTATAAATTATTAGGACTTTAGTAAAATGGGAAAAAAATTTATTAAGTATATTTTTATTTATTTATTTATTTATTTTTTTTGATTATTTTAATTATATTTTTTCACATTATCAACCCCCCCTCCCCCACAATAAAAACAATCTTTCTTCGAGACGACTCTGAATGTAATATGTTTTTCATAACAATAGTAATTGTAATTGCATTAGTTATTTAAAATGTACATATATTTAAATACAACGTGTCATGTTAAAAATAACAAATGAAAGAATATCATAGTATACAATCATTTATATATTAAAATACATCTGTAGCAGGGCTTGAAAACGTTTTATTTATAACGTTATTAAAACGTTATAAAGGAATAAAATCGATAGCATTATAAAACGAAAAACGTTATAACGCAAAAAAAAAAATAATAACGTTATAAAACGATTATTAATTATATTAATATTATTTTTAAATCACGTTAGTTAATCAGTATCACCCAAAGGTCAAATTAAAATACAAGTATTTTAATGTCCATATGAAAACGACTAAATACATCACGCATTCGGGCGCGATCTTGTACTAATATTAATAGCTAAACACGCATTTGTTGTTTCTGTCTACCCAACAGGTAATATAGCAAAATCCCACTACGTAGAATGTAAATTGCAGAATTTCGGTTAAATTTACAGTATAAATACCTATTATAAAATTGAAAATGGAATATTTTCTAGAGCACCCCTAAGCGCCGCCGCAGGCAGTCGTGTACCCGACTCTATCTTACTTTATATTACGAATATGAGCGAATAAAATTTCCAAAATTGTTTTGACTTCATATTGTACTAATACATATTTGATGTAAATTTCAAGGTTATTGATTTATTATTTCCTCAAAATTTAAAAACACCGAATCGCCGAAAAAGTTTAATTACCTACCTAATCAAAAAAAAAAAAAAAAAATTGAAATGGTTATTAAAAGTATTGAAATTACCAATTTTTTAAATTTTATATTTGTAGCTAAAATGGCATACTTTTAACACTGTATTAAATTTTTAGGTCTTAAAAACTAAAATTAAGCCTATTTTGAATTAAATGTCTCAAACTTGCGTATTGCTATAAATAGCCTAAAAATAAGTAAAAGTTTTCGAGACTTTTTTTGTATTATTATTTTACATATATATACGTTTGTGATGAAAATTTCATGTTCTAGTATCAATATTTTCGTAGTTATGAAGAATTTTACCAAAATCATGTTTACCGAATTTTATGCTAATTTTTTGATAGTTTTTTATTATGCATTTATGGAAAAAGTTAAAAAATCGGAAAATTACCTCTCTAAAGTATCAACTAGGTGCAATTTCCTACCAAAAAAATAGTGCTAATTGTAATTATCGGAGCATTCATGTTATAGAATTTTTGATTGCAGACAAAAAAAAATATCATCGTAAAAACAATACATTTCTCAGAATCTAAAACTAAAAAATCAAACCTATTATATTATATAAAATTTTTCCTATTGGGGGGGGGACATTTTCCCCATTTCCTCCCTATAGATAACCGCCCCTGGTACATGTATAGTAAAAATAAAAAAACGTTTTAGAACGGAAAAAAATCGATAACTTTATAAAACGAAAAACGCTATACCGCAAAACAAAAATAACGTTATACAACGAAAAACATTATAACGCAAAAATTAATAAAGTTTTCAAGCCCTGATCTGTAGATCAATGTCAACGTGTTTATTTATTGTTAGAAATTAAAATAAATATGAATCGTACTACTTTGACGCATTAATCTATGAAAGTACGTTTTCCCATAAGCTAGAACATAATAAATAATACTTTAGAATAAATATTAAAATATTGATATGTACATAAGAAAACATATTAGGCATAAGTAAAGTGGCGCTCCCATCGTTCAGCACAAGATGCTGCGATAGCCACCCCCTGGCCTCAACGGGCTCGAGGGTCTGGTCCTCCAGGTTGGGGGTTTAGCGTAGGACTAACAATCCTACCTAGTAAAAACTGCATTATCATTATATATATGTTCAACGCCACAAGGGCATATAGTACAGATAATTATGTCAAGAAAATAACAAAGAAACAAAAAAAAAACTTACAAACTAAGAATAGTATTAATATATACAATGATTATAGTAGCAGATATTGTTAGATGTAACAGTTTATATAAGATAGATGGAAGTGAATCAAAAAATAAATCTACATTACTAATATTGTTAAGCGTACGACAAGCACGATCAAGATGGGTTGCGTAACCATAATTAGTTGCATGAAACTTAATTTAAAAATAATAGGGTATCTTGAATTATACGAGGGAACAGCTAAAGGTAACTTTGAGAGTAGGTCGGGAGCATCTATAAGACCATTAAATAATTTAAAAATAAAAGTAACATCGAAATTGATACGTCTCAGGGTTAGAGATTTTAGATAAGTTGAGTTAGTTCCACAACGTAATGATACCATTTTTAAAAATTGATTTCGAATTTTATTAATACATTCAATAGATGAGACATTAAAAGGAAACCAAACTATTGAAGCATATTATTCAAGAATTTAACGTACCAACGATATATAAAGAGTAGTTAACGTGCGTATATTAGAGAAGCCCAAAGTATTACGATTTATAAAACCAAGTATTTTCATGGATTTGCGACAAATGAAGTCTATATGATTATTTAAAGATAAATCAGAAGAAAAAATAACACCCAAGTCTTTAATAAATAATACCTGATTAAGAGGGATAGAATTAATATTATAAGAAAAAGTAAAAGGAGTGTGTGACCGGGTAAAAGAGATATAATTACATTTATTAATATTTATGGTTAAATCATTTTGTAAGCGCCATTCGAAGAAATTATTTAAACATTTTTGGAGGTCGATGCTATCGGAAACATTATTTATAACATTAAATATTTTTAGGTCATCTGCCAGAAGTAAAAACTTACAAGTGGGAAAGCATTGAATCACATCATTAATAAATACATTGAACAGCCACGGAGAAAAATGTCCACCCTGTGGGATGCCAGAAGTTACAAATATAGGAGAAGAAAAGTAATTATGGATTTTAACGATTTGAGTCCGGGATGTGAGATACGATTCAAACCAAGATAGTAAAGGATCGAAAACACCAATATGTTTTAATTTATTTAAAAGTGAAATATGATTGACACTATCGAATGCCTTTTTGAGATCGGAATATATAACATCGACTTGTGAACCAGATTCGATAGCTTCGAGCAGAATAGAATGAAATGAAACTAAATGTGTGAGTGTAGACCTACCCTGTCTAAAACCATGTTGTTCATTTATAAAAATATTTTTAAATAATGAATTTATTTTAGGGGCTAGTAATTTTTGAAAAAACTTTGGAATTGACGATAAAATTGAAATAGATCTATAGTTTTCAATCTTCGACTTATTACCGGATTTAAATATTGGTTGAATATAGCTCGATTTCCATACATCAGGGAAAATACTGGAGGATAAAGATAGTTTAAATAGTATATAAAGAGGTAAAGCTAATGAATAACTACAATTACGTAAAATTATAGGTGGAATGCCATTAGGACCGTAGGAACATTTAGGCTTAAGGAGACCTAAACCATCAAAAATATCGCCAATAATAAAATCAATAATATTTAAATCAACTGAGTCACACAAAAAAGGAATTTCGGGAATATGTGAAGAAACTTTCGGACCGTAAATAGAACTGAAAAATGAACTAAAAAGATTCGAAATATCTTGGCCAGAGCTGGCAGAAATATTATTAAGAACCATAGTTTGTGGAAAAGAATCTTCTTGTTTTCTAGACCGTACAAAATTCTAAAAACGTTTTGGGTTATGAAGTAGATCATTTTGAGTACGATTTAGTTAAGCCGAATATGATAAAATAGATTCCATTTTTATTTTACGACGTAAGTCACTAAATAAATTATAATCATCAAGGTTATTAAAACATTTAAATTTTTATGAATAATCTTTTTACGGATAATTAAATGTTTCAAGTAGGTACTATACCAAGAAAAAAAGGTAGAATTTTTTTAGTAACTTTAGGGATAAAAATATTGATGTAAGAGTTAATAATTGAATATAAACGTGACGAAGCTTCATTAATATTTAGATATTAAAAATTAAATCCCATTTACAAGTATTGAGTGCTTGTGATAATCCAAAGAAGTCAGAACGTCGAAAATCAAAAAAACACGAGTTATATTTGATTTTTATTAAACTAGAAGAAATGTTAAATTTTATATATAAAGCTGGGTGATATAAAGTGTCTAAAGGTAAAATTGTTTTATCAGTATCATTAAATACAGAAACATTGGACATGTTAGAGATTATCAAATCTAACAAAGAGCCCGATAAATTATACCATTTATTAAACTGACGACAATTATGATAAGCAAACTCGTCTAAAACCGTTGCCGCTTGCGTATAAACACGACCTTGGCAACGAACATAATTACTATCGACTACCCAAAATAAATTAGGCAAATTAAAATCGCCGCAAATAATCAAATCACTATTCGGAAAAGATGACTTAACAAACTCTAGAGAATTGAAAAAACATATAAAAGTGTCATCAGTACTTTTAGGAGGAAAATAGACTCCAACGATTATTAAATCTTAACACCAATTTTTACATGTATAAAAAGTTGTTCAAAATTATAACTAGACGACGGCACAGTTAAACAAATAGAAGAAGATTTTTTATTTATGCAGATAAGAACTCTACCCCCAATACTAACACCAGAATTAATATAATCACGGTTACATCTAAATATATTATAAGTAGAAAATCCTAACTCAGAAGAGTGGAAATTATTATTTAAGCTCCTTGCAACTATTATATAAAAATCTAAATTAAATAATGGTTCATTAATACGTAATTGATCTAATTTGGTACACTTCCCCTTACATTTTGAAATAAGCCATCTATTGTTAAATGGTTTTTATTAGATACAACACTCAAAGAATTTACAAAAGAATTAGAAACGGTATCACTTTAGACGAAATTCAGTTTTTTGGAATTATAGTAGGAACACCTTTGATTTAAGTAATACGTAAGTCTGTTTCAGCGTTACTTTTACGAAAAGAAAGTTGACTACATACTTCATTGTAGAAAATAAGTTGAGATCGGGTCCAATCCACTACAATATGGAAATTTCGCACGTATGTTATGATATCAAAAATATCAAATCCTCAGGCAAGAGATCACGGATTAAAGACTGGAAAATGGAAACGAGACACTGAATTAGAGATACTAACCTAGAATGTAAAAAGCATCTTTAGAACTTTCACATGCCAAAATTTAGCAGACGTATTGAAAAAATATAAGATAGATATTGCAGTAATACAAGAGGTACTATGGCTAGACTTTGGGAAAATTAATGTAAGCGAGTACGTAATATATTATTTTGGAGCATAGAATACACACCACTTTGGAAGTGGTTTCGCTGTGCATAGAAATTCAGTACCATACGTGATAGAGTTTAGGCCGATATCAGATAGATTGTCGTTACTTGTGCTAAACACGAAGCCACTAAACACATGTATAGTAAACGCACAGGCTCCACCGGAAGTTGGCAATCAAAATAAAAAGATGATTTTTATGATGAATTGACGAAAATTTATGATTGAATATGAAAGAATTCAATAAAATTAGTGATTTAGTAGAATTATGGGAAAACGATCATAAAAGTAGTAGAACAGAATATAGGTGTATTAAAGAGGTGAAGAAATGTTTGGTATAACAATCAATGACAAAAAGCTATTGAATAACGCCAAAAAGCAAGAAAGAACCATCTAAGATACGGAACAAACGATAGTAAGAAGCTGTTCATATCCGAACGTAAAGTATGCAAGAAAATAATACAACAAGAAAAAAGAAAATTCTTCAACAGTATACTCCAAACTGCAGAAGAAGACCGAAGTCAGAATAGAATAAGAAATTTCTTTCGTGCAATAAAACAGTATAAACAGTTGATCCTGTTTGATAAGCTATAAAGAGCCACGATGGACAAATAATAATGGACGCAAGAAACAAAGCGTCAAGGTGGAAAGAATACTTTGAAAGCTTCAAAAACACCACAATCCCAGATAGGCCGACACCTTTTACCACCTTTCAGGGCTCAGAAATATTATTCGAAAACATAAACCAGGAGGAAGTAAATGTGGCGGTCATGGGTTTAAAAAACGGGAAAGTACCAGGATCTGATAACGTACGGGCAGAATTTTTGAAATATGGAGAAAATGAACTTCACAATTTGTTATTTAAATTGTGTGATAAAATTTAGACAGAACAACAAATGCCAGCAAGCTGGCACGAAGCAGTCATCATACCATTACATAAAAAAGGGGATAACATGGAGTGTGACAATTATAGGGGCAACTCGCTCCTGAACACAGCTTACAAAAATTTCTCATAAGTCCAACTGAAAAATTCCACGCCATACGTAGACGAAAATATAGGTAGTTGAAAGTGTGGTTTTAGAAAGGAAAAGTCGACAATAGACCAACTGTCAATTATAGGACAAATCATTGAAAAAATGTATGAGTATAGACAGAACGTTTGGCAGCTGTTCTTAGATTTCAAGAAAGCGTACGAGAGAAAGCTTATATAACATTATGCATGAATTTGGATTCCCTGAAAACTGATTAGATTAACCAAACTCTGTATAAAGAACACACCGTACACAGTGAGAGTAGACAACACAATGTCTATCCCATTTACTGTGGACACAAGTTTGAAACAAGGGGACGCATTTTCTCCAATTTTATTTAACCTAACACTAGTAAAAGTTATGAGATAGTTACAGTGCCTAAGAAACAGTCAAGTAGCAAACAGTAACAATAGCCTAGACATACTCGGTTTCGCAGATGACCTATATATCATAGGGAATTCACTCACAGACATAGAAAATGTATGAAGGGAATTGGAAAAAGCTGCGGAAAAAGTTGGTCTAACAATAAAGACGATTGGTCTAAAGAAATAAATATATGTATAAACAAAGCGGAGAAATCATTTTTCGCATTACAGAAATTTCTCAATTCCAAAACGCTTTCAAGAAGATCCAAAACGAGGTTATATGTGTCAATTATAAGACCCACGTATACATACGGATGCGAGGCCTGGACTATAACGTCGACTACGGAGAGGAAACTGAGAACATTAGAGTACAATATATGGAGAAAAATATGCGGCCCTGTGTTTGATACGAAAGTGAGAAGTTGGCGAAGAATATACAATAGGGAAAAATTACGAATTTAGCTCCAATAAAATATTTCATCAAAAGTCGAAGAATCCAATGGCTAGACCATATCCTAAAGAGAAAAAAACTACCCTTTACGGGTTGCTTTGGAATGGAAACCTGTAGGAAAACGACCAAGGAGGCGTCCCAGAAAGAAGTGGATTGATGGTATGACGGAAGACCTAAAATCAATTGGCATAGAAGATTGGCATGAAGTTATACAAGAGAAAAGGGGTGGGATATTGTAGTGTCGGCTAAGACTCTTAGAGAGTAGTGTGGCCAAAAGAAGAAGAACATAAGAAAACATAATGCCATGGAAAATATATTGTAGCTACTAAATTTGAGGAATAACATTTTTCAGCCCGATAATCTTATATTATAATTATGTATTACACAGGCTAATGGAAAATTAAGTACAAATTTTGGACTGTTTAACGAATATTTTACTCTATATCGATCTATTATCTTAATAACAAAAGTTCCGAAATTATTCAAATGCTAACGTTTTATAACAGTAGTAATTTGAAATTTTAGAGCAATGTAATCATTTTTTATGGTAATAGTGAGTGGGATGTTTTAGAAAAATTTGATTTAAATAAAATTAATACTGCTTATAAATCTTAGATTTTTGGTATGCTAAAATAACATTGAGACTAAATATATATAGAATACTTCATTTATCGAATATATTACATTAATCACATAGCTGATTCAGCAAAACAATAAAGCATTATTACTTTTTCTAAAGATTGGAAAAATGTTATAAAATAAAAAAGAACCGGGAATAATTATTGCATTTAATTTATCACATGATTTTATATTTTAAATATTCTTCAAATTATTAGTTTTTACAATGATACTGTAAATACTGAAACTATAGACAGTTTCAGTATATACAGTATATATAGTTTCAGTATTTACAGTGTTATGTTCCCATTAGTGGCACCTCTTTAAATGTACGGGTCGCCAACCTATAACCCGGATAACACCATAATGGTGAAGGAGGTTATAGGATTTTTAATTTATGAAATTAAAGGTTAGCATAGAATGGACAAGAGAAATGTTGACAAAATGTGTAAATATAAACTTTATTTAAAAAAATTAACTATGATAGATACTATAATGAATAATAAAAATGATTTAGATAGGTAGTAAAAAATAAATAAATATATAAATAATTGTAACATGAATGGAATAATACCCAAAACAATAATAACAATATAGGTAACACAAATATATAAAAAAAAATATGGTGACTCACACAATAGGAACAGGGTAGTTAGGTAAATATTATTATATTATAATATATTATAATATAATATATTAATTAGAAATATAATTATTTATTTTATTATAATATATTATATTATTTTAATCTGCCATACTGGTTCCTCAGGCCATTGATATATAATGATTCAAAATATTTTTATTATTTAGTAACAATAGTTCACTATGATATATTATAATTGATATTAGACATTAACTGTTTTGTCTATTGACAAAAGAAAAAAAACGTACAAGTACAAAAAAAACAAATTTTTATTACAACATTAACCGTATTTTACTGATATGAAAAGTATATATAAAAAAATTAAATATTGTGATAAGAACAGATAGATTAGGATAATACTTGAACTAATGACGTTGTGACCCATAGCAACGTATTAACCATACTTAACATCATGAAACTAATGGACTGAACGACACTTTTCCCCTCAGTCATTCTATTCATGATCTTCTATCTCAAAGACTTGTTACGTTACAACGGTTAATTTAAATAATATCAATGAATATAGATAGTATCACTTACGTTTATGAAGGTTTCTGAAAACTAAAAATATATAAATAACACTATATTAATATAAAATATATATTTACTGTTAACTTAAACATGATTATATGCCATGATTCAATATATGATTGCATGATAGACGATAGTTTCTGTATTTACAGTTAGATCAATCTGTATCTGTATATTTTATTCTATAAAATCGAGTGCCATTTCATTAGTATTAAAAAATTGCTATAATGAACTATGTGTATTATATATAAAATATAATAAAATATTAAGGAGAAATTTCTTATAAATAAATTACCATTACGATATCTCAAAAGACGTACATTGACATGACCTAAAAATAAATTTTGGTTTTATAAAATTTTTATATAACAATTATGTTCTATAAAAATGTTCTTGTTATTATCTAATATATAGGTATAGACTTTTTGTGTAATACAAAAATGCAATACTGAGCAAGTTAATGATTGTTTTTGACTCAGCTAAGTTAAGTTACGAGGATTGGAGTCGGTTAGATATATTCGCGTGATGTTATATGATTGTGTGAGTAGTATTTAGTCTTTATTGTGTTTAAATACCTTAGGCATAATAATGATAATGATGGTGTGTAGACTTACACGCACAAGCACATGTCGATAAATACGACTATCGTATTTGAAAAGACACTAAATGCCATTTTCAACATACTGATTGTCCTAGGGATGTGATAAGGATTCTAAAACTGATTTAAATTCGTCGTGAAATCTATATTAAAATGACTTTATAAATTTTTTTTTCTTAATTTTCACAAAGATTTAAATTGTACATTTTTAAATGTTTAAATATATTAATTTAATTTTAGGGGACATAAGAAGACTAAATCAAAATTATGGTAAAATCGATCTAAAATAGACTTCACGACAAATTCAGATTAATTTTTAGAATCTTTATCGCATCACTAGGTACCTATCGGTATGTTGAAAATAGAATTGGTCTAAATTGCTATTTTACATGTGTGATAGAGAGAAACGGACAATTGCCACTTCCCCTGAATAGAAACAAATAGTAAAAGTTTAAAGTTAATAGTTTTTTTTAACGATTAAATTAAGATATTTTTTTTTTTGTACGAGTCAATATAATATATATTGAGATAGGTATACACTATACATGTTACCGCTCCGATGTAGTAATATTATAGTAATTACTCACCTAAAGTAATTCTTCTTCTTTTTCTCCTTCACCTTCTCCCAACTATTTGGGGTCGGCCACCCTGGTCCTACACTTCCACTTAACTCTATCTCCCACATCTTCTTCACTTACTCCCACCTTCCTCATATCACTCGCCATTACATCCCCATCTCTTTTTAGGTCTTCCCCTCCCCCTTTTACCAACAACATGCATTTCCCTTACTAATCTTACTGCCTCAGTCTCATCCCTCCTTAATACATGCCCGAGCCATCTTAATCTATTCTCTCTCATTTTGTCTACTATCG
>JAIPRL010009519.1:0-17442 GCA_025469235.1 Pemphigus obesinymphae
GCGAGATATAATATTGATGTTTTATATTGATATACGTTTACTATTGTATTAAAGTGTTTTGTATTAAGATTTGTTTTATTAATTTGTATTGCCGTATACGTCGAAACCTACATTGACGTATACGACACTAGATAGCATTTGTTCTATAGAAGTAGGCATACATATTGTTATAAAATGATTACATTTACACATTACGAATATTCCGAAAATTAAAAATATTAATGATTTTCGGTAGGTAGATAAATAGCATATTAAACAAGTAAATTATGTTATGAATAAATAATATTATATTTGAATTTCGTTTTCAACCGATTCTAAGTCAAATTGATATAAAATAATAGCAACATTGTACGATACTGATAAGTTGATAACTGATAAAAATAATATATGATAAGAGGCGCTGTCTCTAGACGCTCGTCTGGAAACGCATAATAGGTAAATATGCATTTTCATGGTGTGTTGTTGAAAATAACATTTAATATAAGAATTATTATTATTGGACAAAATGCCAAATTTTACCGATGATAATTTGATAAGCCGCTTTAATACCATAGAATCTCTATAATGTTAATGCTTATTACTTATTGTTCCTCGAAATGTATATTGTATATTGTATAGTAGCTGGTTTATGAATCATGAGAATTTTCGCGCCCTCGTTATAGTTTTTACCGAGTGCCACGCCTATGATAATAAATAATAATGATGTGGGCTTTGCAAGTGGGTGGACGATTAGAAACTGTTCATTTTTGAAAAGCATAGAACACGATAATAAACACGTACCAATTTAAAAGGTATATTTATTAAACCAAAATATAAAATAATAAATATACGTTGTACAAAAACCGAAAATTACAAAATAATAAAACTTGTATACGTTTTGCACTCAAAATTTAAGCGTCCATCTTTCATTTCACTAAACGGGTCTTCCAAGTCGTTTCATTTCAATTTTCTGTGAACACTATGATAAACACTGAATTTTTATCTATATACCATATTATATACCAATAATAAAATAATAAAGAAATATAGAAATTATAGAAGCGCGCACGCGTCACGGACACGAACACGGTAAATACACTACTATAGTACATACGCGTTGTTCCGTATCGTTCCGTATGCGTGTCGGGCGACGATTCGTATCGCTCCGGCCGTAGCATTATTACCGAATTCTCCCTACTATGTTTCTGTGTTTTGATCGTATAGTTATGACGGGCGATTGTCAACGTCACCCCATCGCCGAGCGCTGTTCGTTAACTCGATAACCGCGCAAACGAACAATATAGGTACCTATTTCAATCGTGCTATTTCCTACGTAATATATTTTTAAACTCTGATTACCTCATAGTGTTTTCACAACAGTGGTAAACAATATTTTTACTTTCAATAATAATATTTTGAAAATGCGTTACGATGTAAATATAAATAATTGTTAACATTTAAATCAATATCTAAGTTGTTATAATAAGTAATTTGCTCCTACACACGAGCCACCACTGATAATAATAATAATAATAATAATAATAATATTATGATATTTACAGCGACCTGGTTGCTGCAGTGGCGTCGTTTCAGTTTTTGAAAGGGATAGTGGCAAAAGTTTTGACCAGCCCAAATAACGGGGAAAAAAGATTTTATCTCGATAAAATCACCATCTTACATAATTTTATATTTATTGTCATAGTAGGCACAAATAGTCGTAACTTTTTGGATAGAATATTGACAAAAAAAAAAAAAAAAAAACGCGAGGCGAGAGACAAAATAAATACAGTTAGGTACCTATATATACCTATATATGGTTAATCAGGACTTTATCAGACATTAGATAATATACGGAAATTAAATGTATATATTAAATACTAATATATTTATATTTATATTATATAGAAACTATATCATCTCAATAATAACACATCAAATAAATAGCCAGTTCTGTGGTAAAAGTAAATATAGTGTAGGTAAGTATATAGGCAGTGCCGGATCTCGAGAATTTGTCGCCCGGGGCAAAAATAATTGCAGAGCCCTTTTTGAAATTTTAATAAGCAAAAAAAAAAAAAAAACCGGTCAGTAGGGGGGAAGCACTTCGCTCGTCAGGTGTCAGTATGGGTGGATGCACTTCGATACTGGGCAGGATACATATAAATATTACCGTGATTAGGGACGAGTTGTAAATTCTAAAGTTGATGTTTCGAATTTTCGCAAATTCCAAAGTTGGTGTTGTAAATTGTTGAAAATTACAAAGCGGTTGCAATTTTTTTGCAAAAAATTGTTGACGGTGGTTCGTGTGGAGACTGGAAACACGGAAATCGCATATGAAAACCGTTAGTGTATAATAATATTCGTAAATATATCGAATTCGAGTTTAACAGGTACAGAGACTGTCCAACATTTTGAATTTCTTTTTTTACATTAAAAAAAAAAAAATGCCGGTCAGTAGGGGGTGGAAGCATTTCGCTACTGAGCAGGATACTCTTGGTGGATGTATTGCATTTGAAAGCAATGATAATAATCATTGCATTCAATAAAACGATTCTGAGCGTAGCTTCGGTGTAGTATACATAACTCTTAATATTAATTATATAACCACTCAATACCTACCTATGTTTAACATTACATTGAAGATTAAATTTTGAAATAAATATGATTTAGTGTGACCTTATGCATAATATTTTAAAATGTAATATGATATATTTATAAAAGCTCTGTTTCATGTAGGTACAGTTATTACTACATAATATTATACAGTATATATTTTATTGAATGTTCAGTTTATGACATATAATATTGAAAACGAACAAAATATTATGTAAATTTAGATAAATTAATGCACGACTAGCGTTATATTAAATTTTTTCAGATCTTAAAATCTCATTTTACCAACTATTTGGACTTAAATACCTCAAAATTGATAATTTTGTCGAAAAAATAAAAATGACTAAAAAAAAAAATTGTGATTACGGATTTTCGAGATTTTTCGAATTTAGTCAGCGTAACGTATATTTAACGCTGTACAAAATTTTCAGACCTTAAAACTTGGAAACCTCGAAAACTAAAATGTCTATAAATAGCCCAAAATTGCAAAAAATTAAAAAAAAAAACTTAATCATCGTAAATAGATTACTAAATTAAATATTCGATGTAAATTTCAAGATTTTCAAGTGATTATATTGTCGAAATTACGAAGAAATGAAAATTCCCGATTTGACGAAACCGCAAAATAATTTACCGTTTTTTCATCAATTCTTGGTAGTCTTTCCTTACACATTAAAAAACTATTGAGAAAATCACAAAATTACCTCTTTACAGTACCAACTAGATGAAATTTGCTACCGGAAACCATGTAAGCTTGTATAGATCGGTGCACTCCTTCTGGTAGTAAATTTGTTAACAGAGAAAAATAAAATTTAAACATCATTGTAAAATCACTAGCTCCCTCGCTACGCTCAGAATCTAAAAGTCAATTTCTATCAAAATTTCTATTAAAAATCGATCGACGGGACCCCACTTCCAAAAACGGGACGAAAAAAGTTTAAATATTTTTACATTTTGGGCCCCATCATAATGGCGACCGGGGCAAGTGCCCCGGTTGGCCCCTGCCCCCCTAGATCCGGCACTAAAAAACACTATACGCGGCACGGCGTAAACCGCTGCTATTATAGCGCTCGGGTTTTAATTTTTTTTCTCAATATATATATATATTTATATTGATATTTGTGGAAATCGACAAGTAAAATAACTAGTAATAAGACTATTATTAATGGGTTATAGACAATGTATAGGTAATGATAAGTTTTAAGTTCTAACCATATATACTGTTTTGATAACGTATTGTTTACCCGAATTGGGTACAAAAAAAAAAAAAAAAAAAAAAAGAGCGATATTGGTCGACCTAACCGAATCGCGTGCCCGTATTTTTCGGTGTCAGGTTCGAATTTTACGCGTAAAAGTTTCAATATAGACGACCGGTTAAATTCGATAGACGTGCAGTGCCGCAACTCGGTCTATATTGGTCAGTGCGTGCGAGGCCAGTATTAAAGGGCCCGTCGTACAAATTTGATGACCTTTTTCTTGATTTTATTTGCTTATTACGGTTTTTGAAAAGTGTTTTTTCCGGGTCGTGTGTATAACACCACAATATGCGGTTAACACGTTAATAAGCTAAAAAAAAATAATAACAATAAAGGTTATCGACTATTTTTAACCAAATTCTTCAGGTTTGGGCCAATCGTTATGATTTGACAGGGGCCCAAGGGTTCATTGCACCTCCGGGTAGTTGCAGCACTGGACAGTACCATTTTTATTTAAGTAAGAATGCGTAAAAATATAAACTAAAAACAAAAATATACACTAAAAATGATTAAATATGCGTAAAAAAAAAAAAAACTGCGATTCTCAGTGGCGATTCAACCTAAATAATGATATTCGCACGCAATTCGGAAACACCGGTATCACAACTATTATATAATATATGGCCAGTGGCACGCGAAAAAATTTAACTTCTTAAAATCGTCTTTTATTTAAATTGATTAAGCGTATATTATAGTGTTTACAAATGTGTCGGCACTTGAACCAAAGAAGGTTCTCGCCGCCTTTGCCATACAGGCTATATTATATTATATGACGTAATACTCTCATCTCGGACCTTATATTTTAGCATAAACGTTTAAATTTCGAGGCGATTATCGTGATAATTATACACCCATACTTGCAGTGGGGAAAACGGAGATGAATCTTATATAGGTAGTGTATTACAGTACGAATTATTTATATTTCGTTTATTTTTCATGGTTATAGAATTGAAATAAAGAAGTCAAATCGATCCCGGAAACAGGGATGAATGGATGATCCTAAATTAAAATGTACTCGAAATTGCCTTCAAACGCAAGACTAGTGGGTAAATATCATAATATTATTATATGGATAGATAAATTCAAATATTTCAACGTTACGGCAAAACTCATATAATATCCATGTAATATATAGTGTTATTTTGCTTGTTTGTTTAACAACACTGATATATTATATTAATTATATCTAAAATGATTGTGTTATGTAACCGTTTACGTTTTGTTTTTACGATTATTATCATTATATATGTGCACTATATCGATAAATATTTTTATTGCACCCGAGGAGAGAAAATTATTGTTAATAGGTCGTAATATAATGTAATGGATAATATAAAAGATATTATAGAGTTATTAAAAATTATCGCATTTATCTTTGAAAAATTATAAACATTGTCGAGTAATGTTTTTTTCCACTAGATTATGTTAATATTTGAGTTTTTCCGATATGTTTAATAAATATTTAAAATCGTGTATGCCACATCATGAGCGTGCAGCTCTGTAGTTTTCTACGTGGTGGAGAGGATCGTAATTATTAAAATAATATACAATATTGATGATGAAAATAAGGAATAATGTAAGAATTTGAAGAGTTGTACGGATGGTCATGTCCCGGACCGGACCTCAAGACTTTATTCGATTGATATAAATAATATTATGTATTGCTTAAAAGTCGGTAAACCTAATGGTGTACAAATCTCGACAATTGAATTGTACGTAAATTATTGTAAAACGTATCTATTTATTTGTATGTTTTTAATAATAATAATAATAGGCGACGTAAAATATAATTTTTTTTTTTTTTTTTTTTTTACTCAAACAAACAGTTCATAGGTAAAAATAATATTATATTTAAGACGGGACACTTTATATCACCTCAAAATTAATTTGCCGTCTCAATCCAAATGATACATCATTATTTAAAGTTAAACACTTGTTCATAATAAACAGAAAGTAGAAAATAATTCATGATATTAACGTAATCCTTTCAAAGTTTACTATAACACTTACATATAATAATAACGGTTCGACAAATGTTTACTTACTTTACACTTCGACGATTTTTTTTTATAAAATTACATAGTAAACGTGCAAATTCGAAAAAAAAACGTGATTACTGTGTTATCACGTTAAGAATTTATTGAAATTAAACCTTATAACGGTGGTATCATCATATATCGAATCCAACACCATCTTTGGAAAAATTAAACCGATAATGACGATTTATTAACATTTCCCATCTTACCTCACGACTTCATCTTACCCAGGTTTCCCCTACATAGATTAAGTATAAATATGTACGAAGGATAATTCCGTTGAAATTAAATTAAATTTACCATATTTTATAGTCACTAATTAACTCTTAACTGTTAATTAATGTCGTATATCGGAGATATTTCGAAAGGTAATAAATAGCTGTAAAATTATCGTTGAGACATTACTGCTATGATATATGCAGATTTTTTACGTCTATGCCAAAATATAGTTAATGTCGTTTATGACAATTTTAATACCTCTTGCCTTTCCGCCATCGGTACTAATTTATTACGTAGATTAAATTGGAATTTTTATTTGAAATTTTTTTTTTTATTACAAGGCGGTTAATTATTATTGCAAATACTTATAGCATACAAACTGAAAATGCCCATAGGTACGTTGTTTTGTCAAATAGTTTGAAGATACTTATATCTATTTAATAAATAATTGTGTATATACATATACAGGGTCTAATGGGGTTATTTGCAAGTGCAATAATGTCGTAATAGTTTTGTGCGAGTTCCGCAATATTTTACAGTTTTGTTCTTTTAAATAGTAATAATATACTCTTGTACCATAATTAATATGTTTTAAATTTAATCAAAATTTTTAAGAAATTAAAATAAAAATTCAAAATTTTTTTATTATTTAATATTTTATTATTATTTTTTATTTATTAAATTATTTGTAGATTTTGTACATCTACAGCTGATTTTTGAAAACATTTAGGTAGTCTAGATTCACTGAGGTTCAGTAATTTATTTTTTCATGATTTTTTTTTATAAGTTTAAGAAAATGTTGTATTTTTTTGTATAGGCTTATACCAGATACGTATTGGTAGTATCCAATATTGATTCACTTTGGCCTGTGAGATACTAAATGGCATAAGATACTATTATCTATTTTCATCATTACAATTTAAAACTACATACGTAATATAAATAACATTTGAATACGGAACAATTAATAAATACCCAAGCATAAGTATGAGAAAAATATTAACTTTTCCACAAACTACAAAACACTGGAAAAAAGAATTAGTTGAACCTTCGTGAAAAACGTTACCATTAAAATGTTTTCGAAAAATCAGATTTACAACATGGCATTTACGAAATATTTTAATACGATTTGATATTTATAACAAAAATTTAATAATTATTTTAAAAAATAACTTGAAATAATTAATAGAACCAAAGTTGATGCATTTGTTAAAGGTACTGTATAGGTAATATATATAATATATATATTATAAAAACGATGTATAGTGCAGCTTACTTAGTTGGAATTTCGTGTTTGGTGATGTGTGTGTCAGCATCATAATAGTTGATTGAAACTAAAATGTGAGATGGAAAGACATTGCAGTTTAAACTGAAGAAAAAATAAAAATATTAAAATGTAGAAAACAAGTAATAAGTAAAAAAACATAAAGACTTAAAAACCCAAATGGGGATGAAAACAGATGAATTGAAAAATAAATGGTGAATATAAAGTACTAGTTAAATACAATAAAATATTGAAAATAGTATAAAATAGAGAGTTCAAACACAAAATATTAAAATTATCTTATTAAAAATAATAAATACACAGCAATTACATAACCCCACTTTTTTCGGTCTTTCTCTTTCCCATCTTTCCTCCAACATACATTTCGCTTCTATCCTTAAAACATTTCCATCTCAAATCTATTCTCTCTCATTTTGTCTACTAACTATCGAAGCCTATATTTACTACCTACCTATTTTGTCATTTTCACTCAATCCACTCATTCATCTTAGTATTCTCATCTCTGCTACACTCATACTCTATTCTATTTTCCTATCTATACTGTCCAAACTTAACTTTACACTAATTACTTCTTTTTCGACATCGTATCGAAAACAATTTTTAACGAAAAACTCATGGTAGCATTTCTCATTTTTAACAACACGCAAAAACATCTGAGAAATATGAAACGAAAAATCAATTTGTATTTTACATATATATTATATATATTTTTCGATAGTTATTTAAATTTTTTTCAAGAGTTCATTTATTTAAAAATATTGAAAACATTATAGTTTTTCTAATAACTCAAAAAACGTGTTTAAATGCACACATTATAATAAAACGGATAATTTTGTTATTTATCATTTATATTTTGTTTTATCTTTCTACGATGTTTTATTATGGTTATTATAAATAGTATATTAGTAATATTTTAAATCAAATTTTATAAATTCATAAAAAACGACCACAACAGAAATTATATAGTAATTATTATTATTCATTTTGAAATGAATATAAACATTTTTCAATTGTTAGATTTTAATTTTTCTAAAAATTGCCTAAACATTGTCTATACAGAACCCCTTAAAAATGGCCGTGTTGACATCCTCAATACTTCTCTACCAGCCATACCGATTATTCGTAAAGTAAACACTATTTTATTTAATCTTATACTGATTTAAATTAACCAATGTATTTTTAAATAAACTAACTTAAACTAGGTAACTTAAAAACTACGTCGTCGAATTAAGTTCTGATTAATAAAGTAATATTATATCTTCCAACGGTACTCGAGAAAGGTTCAACTTTTCAACTACCACCTGTAGCTTACTAATCTCCTCCGTTTGATCAAACATTATTGTAAAAGAGAAATATTACATTAAATCAAAGATGATAACTTAAACTAAGACCGAGTATATAGTTTTTGTTCGATAAGTATACGGAAACATCTGAAATTTGTGATTAGAAAACGTAAAATTTCCAATTGAAAAAAATAAATAAATATGACAAAATTATTTTAACTAAAAGAACTCTATGTTTGTCCATAGTAAATTATTAACATTTATCATATTCTGTTTAAATTTTGAATGTACGATAACTAGGAGAGAAGTTGAACTATGGAATGCGAGAACGTATTTTAATGTCGATAAGCATGTTCTCTTAAAAATTATTATTGGGATACACAATACGATGTTTTAAAGAAAATCGTGTAGTATACGTTATACTTTTTTAACGTACCTATTATTCGATTTATAACGGTTACTTTTTTCACGTTTATCGGAGAGTATAAATAATAATGTTTAATGTAATTAGGTATAGGTAATAGCTGTATGCATGTGGTATCTCTAGATGTGGAATCTACCATATCTTTTATTCTTATCGCTCTCGGTATATGAAAGGTTGTTGTTATTCAATGTTTAATTTTTTGTAAACGGCTGAAATTTTATCGGAAATAAATTGTAAACACGGTGAGTATCAGTGTGTTTTTTCTAAAAAACAAGCGTCTTTTACATATTTTACACATTTTGAAACACAAAATACCATTTTGTCGGAAAACGCAATAATTTTCAATATAGATAAAAATATACTTATAGATAGGATTAGGATGTTTATGCACTAAGAATACGCTAAATATGCGTAAAAAAGTTGAAAAATATACATTAAAAATAAAGAAATATTGACATAAATTATGGAATTATAATATAAAAACAAATTTATTTATATTTAAATAGTATAAAAAAAAAAAAAAAAAAATTACAATTTATGTCTAATATATGATTTAATAATTATTATGAAATGAAATATAATTTACATTAAATGTACATTATAGTATTTAAATGTTTAACGAACATTCCATTAAAGTAGGTAGGTATACTCCATGTATATATGCCAATAAATAAACGATAGTTTGTTTATAAATATGTAATTTATATAAAGTACAAAATACTTAAAAAACTCAGATATGGGTTCAGTTAATAAAATATAAAATGACCGGTTTTTTGACATTTTAAAGACCCAAATATGCAAATATTTTTCAAAATACAATTGTGATATTTTAAACACAGACATCATACGAAACGAATTTGTATCAACAAAGATAAAAGACGACAACCTAAGAAAACATAAACAAACAAACAAACAAACAAACAAAGTCATAAACATCCTAGCCCTACTTATAGGTATAATTTTATATATATACTTAACTATCGTATTCATTTTAATAAATTATTCGGCTACAATTTTCCACTACCACGTGAACTATATAACACAAACATATTATGTGAATCGCTGATTTCAGAAAGGATCCGTTTTTTGTGAAAACAAGTTAGTTACGTCATTTCGTTCCTAACATCAGCTATAGATAGGCATGTTTAGTGTTAAAAGATAGCACATGTCCTGCAGTTGTATATGAGAAAAAAAAAAATCAATATTAAATAATAGTGAAAAATCAGAACGGAGTCTTGTCCAGAACATGTCTCGTATTTGCTCGCATTATGTATACGTACACCTCTATCGATTATGGATACTTCTCCCGTCAATTTTGTGATTTTGCTCTGCTCATAATGAGCTTTTCATAGCTTTTATCATCGTCGATATGCGTATTGTTTTACCATATGCTTTTCTGTATGTGCCAAACTACCCCATCATTCCTGAAAATTTAAGTTGGGCGCAAAAAGGTGACATACGCAGGAAATAAAAATGGCTGCTGTGGACATGCAAAAACGGTATAACATCGATCCGAACACGATATTTCTCTGTAGAAAGCTCTGTAGAAAACTTGTATAAATTTTTCAAATTGTCGGGTGTATGTGAATTCATTGTAAACAGTTTTTTGTGTCTCCTGTAAAATTCGGTTTTCCGGACGTGTCCCCTTTCTGAACTCGGCAATTCTTAATATATAATATAATACTATACAAGTGGAAATTCTGTTTTATATAATAACGTACAGCAAATATATATATATTTTTAAATTTAAACGACATTGGTCGTATGAAAATAGTTATTTATTTGGATATATATATAGACAATATCAATTACTCGTATATTTATCGATTCAGTCTGGCATTGAAATCTGCTGTATTTAGTGAAATAAAAATGAAAATTTAACAAATGTTCTGATATTATTGATAATGCTTATGATATTATGTCAATAATTATTATTAATGTTTTTAGATTCTGAGCGTAGGGAGGGAGCTATTGGTCTTACAATGATGTTTATTTTTTTTTTTCTGTAAACACTTTTTCTACCAGAAGGAGTGCTCCGATCTTTACAAGCTTACCCGGTTTCCGGTAGAAAATTGCATCTAGTTGGTACTGTAAAGAGGTCATTTTTCAATTTTCTCAATAGTTTTTTAATGCGTAAGGAAAAACTACGAAAAAATGTGGTAAAAACGGCAAATATACGGTTTCGTCAAATCGGGAATTTTCATTTCTTCGTAATTTCGACAATATAATCACTTGAAAATCTTGAAATTTACATCGAATATTTAATTTAGTAATATATTTACGTTGGTTAAGTTTTTTTTAAATTTTTTTGCAATTTCGGGCTATTTATAGACATTTTAGTTTTCGAGGTTTCTAAGTCCTAAAAGACTATATTTTATACAGCGTTAAATATACATTACGCTAACTAAATTGAAAAAATTTCGAAAATCCGTAGTCACATGTTATTTTTATAGTCATTTAAATTTTTTCGACAAAATTATCAAATTTGAGGTATTTAAGTCCAAATAGTTGGTAAAATGAGATTTTAAGACCTGGAAAAATTTAGTATAACGTTTGTCGTGCATTGATTTAACTAAATTGACATAATATTTTGTTCGTTTTCAATATTATATGTCATCAACTGAACATTCAATAAAATATACTGTATAATATTGTGTAGTAATAACTGTACCCTACATGAAACTGAGCTGTTATAAATATATCATATTACATTTTAAAATATTATGCATAAGGTCACACTAAATCATATTTATTTCCAAATTTGATCTTCAATGTAATGTTAAACATATGTTAAACCTATACTGAGTAGGTATATAATTAATATTAAGAGTAATTATGTATACTACACCGAAGCTACGCTCAGAATCGTTTTATTGAATGCAATGATTATTATCATTGCTTTCAAATGCAATACATCCACCAAGAGTATCCTACCCAGTAGCGAAATGCTTCCACCCCCTACTGAACGGCATTTTTTTTTTTTTTTAATGTAAAAAAAGAAATTCAAAATGTTGGACAGTTTCTGTACGTGTAAAACTCGATTTCGATATATTTACGAATATTATTATACACTAACGGTTTGCATATGCGATTTCCGTGTTTTCAGTCTCCACACGAACCACCGTCAACAATTTTTTGCAAAAAGTTGCAAAAAAATTGCAACCGCTTTGTAATTTTCAACAATTTACAACACCAATTTTGGAATTTGCGACAATTCGAAACATCAACTTTAGAATTCGCAACTCGTCCCTAATCACGGAAATATTTATTTTTTTTGTGCCGGCGACAAGTTCTTGGCAAATAGCATCGCCACTTTTTACTATATCGACTTGAAGCCACCGCCAATATTTTGACACCAATTCGTAACACATAATAGCTTTAAATAATATAACATATAATGCATTCGGTAATCATGTTTTATATTATATTAATAATCGGATACAGCTAGCGCTTACAATTTCTACAATAGATATTTCTAATATATTTGCGCGTACAAAGTCTGCGATGAAAAACGAAAAAAATTTATTTTTCCGTGGAAGTGGTCGAGTTACAAATTACAAAATTGATTTATAAATTATTGCAAAATATCGGTGATGGTGTTAAGTCGATAGTATATATTATACGATATGGTGGCGGATCCAATTCAATAACAATACGACAATGCAGTGCATTTTTTAAGGAATTTTCACTGGGTGACAATAAAAAATTCATCCGAATATATGATTTATAGTAGTACAGAAATTCGTCCCGTTTTTGATGATATAGAAGTTTTTCTGTCACATGTCAATAACTTCATCGCACTAAACTTCACTACCTATAGTTACCTACCTATATTTTAATTTCAGAAAATACTTTCTATATCGCCATTCACCCTCTTACAGAGATAATTGTGTACTTACATTTAATACAATAAATGTAAATCGAAGTAGGTACCTATGTTAATATTCGATTAATCATCAACGAATCCATTATTAAAAATGCATTTGCATCTATTCAGTTTCATATATTTATCCATAATCGTTCATTATACCTAATTATTTCACATTAGTACATTGAACCAAATATCATTGGTAGAATTAACAATAATCGAATTTTAACAAACGAATATTTGTTGAAAAAATAAAATTTTTATTATTTTAATGTATATATTGTTAAATTAATAAAAAAATGTGTTTACAATAACAAATTCATTTTGTAAATTTCACAAAATATAATATAAGTTATAATTTAATAAAAATAAATTGTAAAATTAATACATATTTTATTATTATAATAATATTTGTTATTAAATTGAAAAAATATTCTGTTTAAATTGACTATTTTGATTAACAAATGGGCGTTTGTTCTACGAAGAAGAAAGAAAGAAATGACCATATAATATTTATAATTGAATCAACAAAATATTTGTTAATTCGAATAAATTTGTATTCGATTGGACAATATTTTACCCAAGACATTGATAAAAGATACCTATTGTAAATCAATAATACGGTTTGTCATTTTACTGTTAAATTAACAAATATTTTGTTTCTAAATCAACAAACATTCTTGTATTGGACGGATATTAACAATCGTATTGTTAAATCAATCCGTGTTCTTATTGAAATCACAGATATCTTATAATTAAAAATGTACGTCGCCCACAGTCTTCAATAATAAAATCTACTAGGTGACCAAATATATTTGCACTGGTTTACTAGCCTAAAAAAAAAAATGCACTGCGACAACAACGGCTTCGTATAAGCAACGCTGCAGTGGAAAATGTATGGTACTTTGACATTTTTATCTATTGGTTCGATATTTTCAAAATGTAAAAAGATAAATCATATTATTATTATTATTAAATGTAATTGGAAACGAATCGGGCGCGTGTTAAAATATATGTTCGCCGTAGGAACGAATAGCCCCACAAGTTAACATTTGTGACGGGTCAGACGAGCGCCGGGCCGCGTGCTTTTGGGACTATGGACGTGGGTCGCCAACCTTGTATTATATTTAATTTTATAAATTGTGTAGTTTAAAACGTTTACCTTTAGACATTATACGAATTGCGTGACATTAGGTATTATTTTCGTCTGTTGAATGTGTTCGAAAAACCAAAATAACATATATGATATCGTCCGAGTGAAATATACGAAAGTGTGCGCTAATGGGGCTCGAGCTAAACGAATTAATACCTATATGTGAAAAACACCATGTAATATTTTTTAACGAAATCCAAAAATCAATTTCATTTTTAGATTACTCATTTTTAGTTATTTTTAGTTATGTTATAACTTATTATTACAAATATATCATATTTGGGATAACGCCTGTGATTATTATTAAAATAAAATAATAAATAAAATAAAAATCACTTGAAAATATTTGTATATATCAATTAGGTATACGAACAAATATCTTACACATACTGATTTCTGAAATATGAAATATTTATTCCCCACACCTTCCGCCCTCCCCCCCAAACAATCAATCATTTATTAAACCGTTCTGTAAAAATAAAGTTTGTATACTATTTTACATTGACGATGAGCTTTTACTCTACCCTATAGTAGTATTTTTGTTTCCCCGTCAAATAGTCCATTTCCTCGAGATACCTACCTATATGAAAATGAAAATGAAAAATATTAGAAATTATTATGAGATTCAAAAATGTTTTCAATTAGAATATCAAAAATCGATTTTCACTATATACCGGGAAAAATTCTGATAAACTCAATTGCTTTTACAGAATTAAAATAAAATTATTAAAAGTATGAATAATTATTTATTTGTCATATTTTTGGCCTTTATCGTCTAAAAAACTACAAACATATCCATCTCCAACGCCCTTAATAGAGAAATATATATATCGTTATTAACATTTTTTAATTCTGAGCGTAGTATTGGTTTTTACAAAGATGAGAAATTTTTTTTTATATGTTTTTTTTTTTATGACTGCACCCAACAATTTTATTAGAAGGTGTGCTTTGATTGTTATATACACAGCATAATTTTCTGGTAGCAAATTTAAACTAGTTGGTACTTTAATGAGGTCATTTTTTAATGTTTTCGATAAGTACGTAAGAAAATACAACCTAAAAATTACGGAAAAACAAACGGTAAAAGCACGAATTTGTAAAAATCGAATATGGTTTTTTCGTTGTAATTCCGTAAATAATGGACATAAAGTCTTGAAATTTTCACATAAATTGTATTTAAGTACAAAATTAACCGCAATTAATTTCCCCAATTTTGAGCTTTATAGTAATTTTTAGTTTTGAAGTTTTTTCGTCATTATAGGGCGAGTTTAGCCTTTAGATTTCATGAACTCACATTTTAATACAATATTAAAAATAGATCATTCTAGCAATACTTAAAAATCTCAAAAATACACACAAATGTTTTATTAGCCATTTCGATTTTTATATATATATATATATTATTATTGTTGTATATATTATATAGATTTGAAATTTTTAACAAAAACGTATATAAGTACAAGGTTAAGGAACTTTTTTAAAAAATGAATTCCCAACTTTCTACTAGTTTTAAAACTTTTCAATTTTTTTCAAATTTTTTTTAACATACAAGAGTTAATTTTAGTTATTACCGACTGTAATACACTGAAGTTATATACACCGAAACTTCGCTTGGAATCGTTTTATCGAAATTAATGATTTATCATTGCTTTTAAATTCAATATATCCACCCAACGAGCGAAATGTAACCACCTCCCACTGACCGGCTTTTTTTGGTTTTACCGTTGCTTAAAACTATAAAAAGATTGTCCAAAATTAAAATTAAATCTTTGTACTTCGATTTTTAATAGACAGTTCCTCTATATTGTGCCTGAAGTTAGGTCAACTCTATTTTCACAAATTTTGTTATTTTAAAGACAGGTTGATAATATATTTAGAGAGGGGTTGGGGTTGAAATAAATTTTACACCCACTGAACTAATCTTCTGCGGGGAACTCTGACCTATACAAGTACTATATTGAAAATTTAACACATCTCGATTATTCAATTATTGCGATGAATACCACCGAGCCCATCACCAGAAAACTACTGCTATAACAATCATATAAATACAATTTATTTTCTCGTAAATTAATTTTCAACGTGGAAATTATTTTCAAAAATTAGGCAGAGCAAACAACAATGTTTTTTATGTTATTATGCAGAAATTAATTTAATGGTTGTTAGTTCGATGCAACAATTTCGGGGCATTGGTTAAACAATTGATTTTTCAATTAATCAATGTAATCAAGATATTAGATAACCTATAACCTACACTATAATACGGATACAAATCTTAATTAGTTTACATTTTATTACATTAAACGACTGAATATTGTTCAATAACAAAAAAAAAAAAAAAAAAAACGGAGAATCGAGATTATCGAAGATCAATAAAAATAAAAATATTTTAGTAGATACATTTTTAAGTATTTTAATGCTAAAATTTATTAATTTAATATTAATTAATTATATAATTTATATGTACATATTATTATGTATAAAGTGCAAATGTTTAAGCACAACTATTATATATTATGTAGTTGCTACTTCCACCAATTTTGGTAAAAATATAAAGTTAATGTTATAGTTATTTATGTATTATTTATTCCTATATATTTTTATACAATTGAAAATATTGATATTTTCATTTTATTATACGCACAAAAATACTAATATTAATTAGCGCTGAAAAAAATTTCGAAAATAGATTTATCTGACAATATAGTCCTTTAATGTAAAAAAAAAAAACTAAAATGTTTCAAGACATTAAGATGTTAATGTATTTAGTGAATTTATAATTTAATTCCGAACGAAAAGAACGTCGAAATTTCCATATTTTAATGCGCTATTTAGGGCCTGAATATAAAAATATAATGGCTATATGAGCGTATATATTAGTTTTTTTCGGAAATTCGTGATTTTTTTTCGAGTACCGATGTAGATATGCGTGTACATTTTTCGTCTAATCGCGGACCCTGCGCACGCGTTTTTTTATTTTTGTTTTTTTTTTGGTTATTTACAACGTCGTTGCACGGTTATTAAAATAACAATAAACGCGTTTAACGTTTCGTAACACATTATTAAATAGTATTATATTATAACCGTTCGTAAATAAAGATAAAAATTAAAAGCGACTATATTATGTACGATGTACTACAGAAATTTATTTATCGAAATATGTATACACAGTATATAATATTATATATGTCTTTAAAATTATTTGACGCGAAATCCAGTAAAAACGTTGTTGTATATTCGGCCTGTATATATATATATATATATATATATACCTATGTTATTTAGTATATAATATCTATATACTGTATAGTGTATATATATATGCACAT
>JAIPRL010009520.1:0-17440 GCA_025469235.1 Pemphigus obesinymphae
TTAATTTTTGAATATTATGTACAAAAGAACAAATTCAGTCTCAACTTTTAATTAAACATTTAGAAATATAAGTATAACATTATAGAAAAAAAAATCAAATTCAGTCTTAATAATAATAATAATAATACACCTTAACAACTAATTTTTGATTTATGTTGGTATAATATAAAATATATAATATGTTTCATTTTAAAATATACCTAATAATATTATAAAAGTAATAAAATTACTATAAATAATATAATATATTATATACCTACCTATATAATAATAATATATGTAAATAAATTACATATATTACATTTTTTGTGATTTAATGGATATTTGAATCGTCCCTCTGGAATTTAAACTAAAGGGGACGCCAAACTTAAGCTAAGCAAAGAAGGGGGTCGCCGTCCCCCTCCGTCCCCCCTCACTTTAACCACTGGATATCATATGATATACACACAACTGTTTTGTTCTAACTAAATTGTATATTCTTTCACATAGAACATATTTGAATTGGCTATAATTTTTAAAAACAAAAAAGTTCTATCGACTCGTACAAAAACTAACAAATGTGTACCTACGTTTTTATTACATAAGACTATTTCGTTTTTCAATACCTTTGTTAATATTGACCGTAAGACTACCGAGTACCGATATAAGCTTAAAAGATTCATATAATATATATGTACGAATTATTGAAAAAACCGTTTTTGAAAAATTCAGACATAGAACCTTTTTGTTCTCATCTCACGAATCGTTTTGTCTGTCTTTAGCAATTTATACAATTATTTATTATACAGTCAATATCTAAAATCTATTTATAAAATATACAATAATATATAGTTTGATACCTACTATTTGTACAATATAAAATATAATAAAATATACATAAATATAAAATTTGACATTTTTTTTTTTACGTTATTTCATTGAACGAGAGCATTTAAAATATTCTTATTATGAAATGTGTGTGGACCACATATATATCTAGGACACAACCACGTTGCCGTTTTTTCGAAATATATTATTATTATTATTTATATATATTATTAAGACAAGTACTTATCAAAACAGTTATGTATAACGATAAAAAAATGTTTTTATTGCTTTGCGAGTCCCTGTGCAAAAAATAAATGCGTGGTCCTGGGAAAATTTTTTATTTTTATCAACACTCACAAAAAATAAAATAAAAAAATTCTCATTTCACTTTATAAATAGCAAATTAGCAAAAAAAAGTCATTCGTATACATTTCATATTTTTTCATGTAAGGCGCGAGGCCTTATGAGGTCGCACTCTCTATATACCGCTTGCCACAGTATACTGTATTATAGGCATATAATTATATTATAATTAATAATAATATATTATTATTTAATAATAAATAATAATGTATAAAATGATAAAATATGTAAGATATGTTTTACATAAAATATAAAGCAGAATGCTTACATAACTTTTGAATTTCATATTCGCGGACCCAGAGTAAAAAAAGGTTCGAAATCGTCAATTTTTGAAAAAGTATTTTTTTAAACCCAATTATTAATTTGTATATGGATTATATTTTGAAATTGGAATTAGCTAACTTAAAGTATATGAAAACATTGACATTAAACCTTTTTACTTCCAACCAGCGTAATTTTTGTAATTTACTGAATTTACTTAAAAGTTCACCGCGCGTATAGGTACTGAAAACTAAATTTAACATGCAGTACCTATTGAACCTACGAGTACACACAAGAGGATTGAAATTAATAATGTGGATTTAAATGTTTTGATTAATTAGACATAATATGTTTATAATACCATTGTTAAGTATATAAGAATGTAAATTTAAAATTACAATTAACTAAAAATTATTCATAGTTTATAGTAAAATAGGGATTCAAAATAAAAATTATTAGTTCTATAATTAAATAATAGTGATTGAATATGTAGGTACAACTGTATATAATAATATAATGTATATGTATTGTATAATTTTTTATACTATTTTATACTGTTGAATATAATTCTATAAAATGTTGCTTTTGAATTTTATATAAATACATAATATACATATAATATATAATATTGTATATAGGTAGGTATGATATTATACTTGCCTAAGATTTGTTGGCCACCTTTCACAGCACGAACAAGTAAACACAACGAATAGAATACTAATACTGCGATTGTCATCAAAATGAAATACATACAAATCGTATCAAATAGTAAAAATAGAAAACTTTTCTCGGATGTACAACGGTCAATTCTGTTACGGAAATGGTATGGTAAAAAATACATTTGCATTATTCGTTTTTACATTTATCATATTTTTATAAATATATAAAAATAAATATATATTATACAAAATAACAATATATTATATATGTTATATATATTCTTTTTGTATATATTATTTATTTTTATTTTTATAAGAGTATTAAATTTTTTAATTAATTTTTTTTAAACTTTTAATAATATATTGTTATATAGTTATATTTAGGTGCCTATATGCTTACTTAAATTTTGAGTACAGTTTTCGGGACCGAGGTAGAGCTATGACTGAATTATTCGTTATTTGTGTGGTGTTTTGAAGAAAACAATTGTTCAATTCCATGCTTAGTTGAGTAAAAACTGTATCTGACAACCATTCGGATAATTTGTCACGACCAATTTTTCTTAGACCGTCAGCCACGGAGAGAAAGCTCTTTTCTTTTCCATCGCTAATGTTCCACGTCATCAGTAACGATAAACAGGGCTCATCGATTGGTAAATCTTGCTCTATCATTAAGGCGCACATGTAGTTATTATGTTGGTATAATATATAAATTAAGGAATATTAAATTGTATATGCTTTATACATAGGTACCTAATACCATTGATTAAATATAGTATACTATATATAATCAATGCTAATACTAAATAAATTATAAAATATTATTGATATAAAGTAAAGAATATTGTATTATGTTTTCAATTCAATTAAGATAAAGTTCACATTTAAATTTTTGAAAAGCTGTCTAGTTGGGAGAAAAGGCACTTTGATCGTCGGATAGGTGATACTTCTGTCCATTTCATTCGATAAAGCGATTCAGAGTATGGTGAAATAATAATTTTCAATTTATTAAAACCGTTATTTTCGATATTTTTCTTTCACGGTTAAAAAAGTTACTTAGAAAGTCGAAAATATACCTACCATTTTAAAATACCAACTGCAATATTTATTAGTTTCCTATCCTATAAAGATCAGCTGTCTCCTAGGAAAATTTTACTTGATTCCTTTGATCCAAAAACGTGTATACCATTCATAAAAAAACTAAAAAAAAAAATTCATCATTGCAAACATAATAAATTTCTCGCTACGTTCAGAATCTAAAATTCTAATTTACATAATATTTGTTATAATATCTATATATTACTACCTACATATTATTATGTATTGTTTAATAGATATTTTATATGGAATGTCAAGTTGGTGTTTATAATATTTATAACTAAAAATATATATTTTTGTTTTTTATAAAAGAGACCATTAACAACCATGAACACTACGCTCGCAGTGTGGGTACCTATCTGTATACCTATAATACTTTTTCTTATATATTTTATATATAATATTATACTACTTAATTATAATGATGATAAACTTAAATATAATCTATCTGATCATGCAAATAATGTGTATTAGGCTTGGAACTGGTATATTCAGTTTCGTTTTTGGTTATAAGTCCCGTTTTTAAAAAAATGTGTTATAGCTTAGGTTACAGGTTAGGTACATTTGTTTTTTAACCAACTGTTGAAGTGTATTTCCTTATCATAATAAAATAACTAATAATATCTAAAATAGCTACAAGTATTTTACAATGATGTGATATTTTATTTATGTTTATACTAAAATATTCTATAAGAACGAATGTTCCGATCATTACACGCAGCACCATTTCCCGGATGCAATGCATCTAGTTAGTACTTTGAGAGGTCATTTTAGAATTTTTTAAATTTTTTTCAATAACCACGTAAGAAAAAAAAATAGTAAAACATTAAGGGAAAATAGTAAAAGCACGATTTTGTTAAAATTGAATATTTTTTTTTCATTGTAATTTTCACATAAATTGTATTTGAATACAATATTAACGTATAAAATTTTGGACATTTCTTTTCTATTCTTATTAATTATTTTTAGTAATTTTAAATATTTAAGGTTTTCGTCATAATGGAGTTAATTTTAGGGTGAAAGACTTGAAAATTGTATGCAATGTTAAAAATAGCTTCTTCGTTATAGTATAAGCTTCGTTATAAGCTTCAGCTTATTTGTTACACTCGTTTTTCAACCGGTTATATCTACCAAAAACTAAAAATTTAGGTTTAGATTTTGGTTTATATACACCAGGTTTTATTAACTTATGGTATTATATAGTTAAATAAAAAAAAATAATAATAAATAATAAAAATAGTAATAAATAAATAATAAAAAAAAAACAACTAAATTTATACATTCTTAACCGGTTTTTCAAAATTCGATTTCAATTCCTGATTTTAATATATGCGATGTATAATACGTTCCCCGTGATCACGTCAATTTATCAACATGAAAATCTATATTGTTTATATTTAATTACATATATTGTAGGTACATAGTATAATATATTGTACACATATATTATATAGGCACAATTAAATATGGATTTTTACTTGATTACATACAATAGATAAACTATTGTATTTGATTAAAATAAATTTTGAATATTTTCATTATGCGACTTCGGACTACTTAATTATATTTATTTTACAAAGTGAAGATATATTAAGCATTGAAACGACCGAATTACAGTATTTGAAAAACAACAGTTTACCAAGTTCTTTGACTGCCGTAATCTCAAGGCCTTCAGCATACAAATAAGCTGCGAGTCTCAAACATTCTTCTGGAGTCAAATGATTGGCCAAGTACATGTACATGGACAGGGTGATGTCTTGCATGCAAGCGATTTTCGACACGAACGACACGAGTACGATCACGTAAGTGAATAATATTTTTAATTCGTTCATGTTTATTTTATTATTTGGCCGATTTTGTTTACAGAAAATTTGTAGCTTTGAAACTTCATATTATTATTATTATTATAGGCACTAAATTATAGGTATCATACTTCGCAAATAATCTGGTCACAGGAATTAATATATAAAATAAAACGTAAATATTATGCGCGATGCGTCCATGGATTGTTCACCCAAAGATAAACAGTGTAGTTATGACGAATATGATTTAGAAGAGTTTTGGAAAATAATTTGCAGTTTTATCACGCGCGATATTGCAAAAGACGGAACGGGATCTCGTAAATGAAATAATTTATTTTCATTGTATCAAATGACCAAAAACATACCTAAATTATAAATTATAATCAGGGTTGGGCAGTAGGTTATATAATACATATTCTTAAAGTATCATCTTGTATCTATAGATACGCTTTTTTTTTTCAGAATCATGTATCTTTTTATGCGAAATGTTATAAGATACATCAAATGATCAAATATCAATTGATATAGTCGTCGACTATATATTTAAAAAATTGAAATTACCTATCAACTATTTGTCGGTAACTAGATTTAAAAAATACATTTTTCGTCTTAATTCATGTTATAAAACTAAAATAATAATGATAATATTTGTTGTCAACACCAATCCACGATTTATCTGTTGTAGATTTTCATTATTGAATTTTATCAGGTTCATACCGTTACGCCAAGGCATTATATAAAATATAGGTATTACAATATTTATTCCGATTTTTTTTTTTGATACGTTTCGGTTTATAATACAATATTATATTCTTATACATATGCGTAAACTATAGGGGATCAAAAGAGGGCTATTATTTTGTATGCATTTTTGATTTGTAGAAATTATATGATATTGAATTTGTTAGAACCTATTTGAAATATTTAATTTAAAAAATAATTCTTAACGAAGTTGGTAGTAAACTTCTGATATTTTATACCTAATAATTTTCAATTATTCTCGATAGTTTCCTTTTTTTCCCTCAATTTTTTTGTGAATTACCGTAAATTGGTAAAAAAAAAATGTCATCACGTCAATATTTAAAATCACATTAATAAATTTAAATTTCCGGTATTAATTTTTTCAGTTTTATAACAATAATTTTTGGGTAGGTAGATATAGTTTTAATTTATGCTTACATTATCCTTTAAATTTCCTCTAAATGATTGTAAAAACCAAGAAATTTCTTTTCTCTACTCAGAAAATATAATTGACTAATATGTTTTGTAATTCGTATAAGTAAAAATTTTGTTCATTTTTATTGAGTTATTTTTATAAATTGTTTGCAGTATTTTAAGTTGCTTATTTTGTATACTTAGTAATTTATTTATATACCTATCTGATAAACAGTATATACACATTTGATATTTGTATTTTGTATAGAATTTCAAAATTCAATTTATTATATTATTTCATGTTTTGTACAGAGATTATAGAGATAATACAAAACTAAGAGACATTTTTTTATTTCTTTAATATATAAAATAATAATTTTTAATAGTTCATCATAATATGTGATATAATATATATATATATATAAAGGTACATATATATACAGTGTGTTTCTAAAATGAATACCAAAAAATCGTACACATTTCAAATCAAATCCACACTCAGTGGTGTGGTACAACGACGAAAGTTTTGAATTTTTTTTTCTACCTTTGTAAACTAAGTTTTTAAATTGTAATTCATAGTATTTTAAGATATATTTAAAATAAATACCCCATGATATTTACTGTAAAATTCTCATACGAATCGATATGTTATATAATTTTTTCTCATTTTCATCAATTTTTTTAACGGTTTAACGCTCAATGTAGCCTGATATCGCCACGATGAAAAAAGTGATGTGACATATCGATACGTATGAGAAATTTGAAGAAAATATTATGGTATAATTTAATTATTAATGTATGGTTACTTGATTAATTAACATGGTTTTAAATAAAATAAACACGGATTTTTTACATTTATTGTTTAAGTATCGCAATACTAAATTATGTAAAAATATTTCATAATAATCAATACAAATAAATTAATAATATTTCCTGCAATTTTATCATATGAATTAATATATGACATCACTGTTTTCATCATGGCGACCATGACATCAGGCAAATCTAAGCGTGTTTGAAATACGGAATACGTTCGAAAATAGGGGAAATTATGGAAAATAATGTGACATATCGATTCGTATGAGAATTTTTCAGAAAATATAATCGTATATTTATTTTTAAATTTACCTCAATATACTACGAATAATAATTTAAAAACATTCGTCGTTGTATCACCTCACTGAGTATATGTGTGAATTTTTGTTATTTGTTTCAGAAACACCCTGTATATATATATATATATATATATCAGTGGCGTACACAGGGGGGATATGGGGGATAGATCCCTTTTGACCATTTTTATTTTTAGAATTTTTCGCCTATAAGGGAATATATGTTCATTGTGCGGCTCATTCTTTAAATCTGGCAGTGTCATTTTCTTGTGATATTCAAAGTGTGAGAAACTACTTAGGTTTGGTAAAAAAAAATGCACTGTATTTTAAATTCACCAATACCTAACCGTGTTCTTTTGGAAGCCATCTCTAACAGCGAACTACATCCTTCGGCAAAATCATTGAAACGTTCGTATATGCTTTGAGATGGGTTGAAAGGTATACTGCCATCAATGATTTTGTTGAGCTTTTTCCATGCGTTGTTGAATTTTTGAAGAATTTTCCCGAATATATATATATATTATTAAAAATTGTATGTACTTTACCTGTATCAACTGTAACACCGGAAAGGACATTTTCATGTTTGAAAAAGACTGAAAACATTCTTAAGGAATACTATGTGTCTGAAGTAAGGTGTAAATTTATAATAATATATTTTATAATTACATACAATCTAATCAATTATTTTTTTAGACTCGACTAAATGGATTAACCACGAAGTTCCAGTTACAACGGAAGAAGTATTCGATATTATGTCTCAGACAAATAGAAAAATAGATGTTTTACTGTAAAATTCAAATAAAGTTGTAATAATTTATAACATGTTCTATTTTATATTATTGTATAAGTGTTAGTTGGTAAACTGTAATGGTTCGAGGTTGGAAGTAAACTTTATAAAAAGTTTATTCATCCCTCCCCCCCCTAGAAAATTTCTGTGTATGCCACTGATATATATATATATTTGCAAATGTAATTTTTATTACATTATCCACACGCAACGTTTTCTGAAAGTCATTATTGTCTAAACACTGCTATACGGTGCAATTAATAATTTATATGTTGTTCTATAAAAAAAAAAAAAAATAAAATTGCAAAACGTCATAATATAACAAAATATTCGAAATTTATTTAAAAAAAGTCATAAAATATTATACTGTCCTATTCGTTCACATATAAACCCGACGGGGTAATTCTATACACAATAATATAACCTAATAATATAACAAAGTCAATTTAACATAAAATAATATAACGTCACGAGCTGCAGTCTTTGGGAACGTCTCCGGGAACGACCGGGCGGCGGCGTTCTATTTCTTTTTGCCGGTGTAGTCGGTGTTCGGCACGCCCAGACTGTTCTTGAACGATTCGTCGGCCGTTAGAGACGGGTAACCGCTGTCCTGGTCGACGACGTGTTCGTGGTGGTGCAGGTGCGCGTCGTGGTGATGATGCACGTCGTCGTGGTGATGGACGTCCGTGGCGACGGCGGCGTCCTGTTGCTCTTGCAAGTACGAGTAATCGTCCTGCAGGAGCGTTTCCTGTTGCGCCGCCGCCTCGTTCACTTCGTATTCACCGGCACCGGCCGCCGTCCTCAAGGCCGCCAACTGTTGGAGATAAGATGCGGCTGGCGCGGCCGTCACCGGATAAGCCGCGGCCGCTTCGCGGTAATGTTGCTGGCCGTAATGGTGCGAGTGCGGAGCGTACGCGTACGCGTGTTGTGGGGCGTACGCGTGCGCGTGCAGGTACGTGGATTGCACCGGATACCTGGCGAACGGTACACGGACGGTCGGCGCCCGGCCGGCGTAATATACGGCGGCTGGCCGGTGGACGGCCACGGCCACCGGCACCTGACGGTACACCGGCACCGGGTACGGTTTGTACACCGTCACCGGGTACGGCTGGGCGACGGGCACCGCGACGGGTTTGATGACGGGCACCGGATACGGTCGGTTGACGGGCACCGGGTACGGCCGGGGCACCTCGACGGGCACGGGCCGGGCGACCGGAACCGGTACGGGATGCGCCACGGGCACGGCGACCGGTTTGTGCACGACTGTGGTGGCGGTCGGGTACGTGTTCACCACCGACTGGTAGACGATCGGTTGATGGTGGTGATGTTTGAACCCGTGCAACGTGGTCTCGTGGTTGTGGTAGTGGCCGTGATGATAGTGGGCCGGGGCATAGGCGTGCGCGTGATAGTGGGCCGGGGCCGCAGCGTAGCCGTGCGCGTGCAGGTGATGATAGTGTGCCGCGGGCGTGGCGGCATAGGCGTGATAGTGCGGCGTCCCGGTCGCGTAGTGGCCGTGATAGGTGGCCGGGGCGTAGTGGCCGTGATAGGACGGTGCGTACAGGCCGTGGTACTCGCCGACGCTCCTCCGGTTGGCCTGCTGCTGTTTGCCGGCAGTCGACCCGTCGGCGTTCACTGCTGACGACGACGAGGTCGGTTCGCATATGGCCAAATTGATTACGGTCAGCGCGCACACCGCGTAACGGAACATCTGAAAAAACGCCATACACTCGTCAAACGGCAGGAATCGACGGACTTTTGAAAATATATATTTTTAACGACGCCGTCACCGGTGAACGTGCGTATGCGCGTCGCATTTGACGCCACTATGTATCGGCCAACGTCGCACGACGAACGAAAAAAATAAAATAAAACTAAATGTCGAACGTCGGACGTCGTCGTTTATTCCTAACAGTGTATCGGTCAACCGAAAAAGAGTCGTCTACAACGGTTATTACGGTACGGTATACGCATGATGTATACATCTATCTAAATAATAGACAATAAAGGACAGTTAGAAAACGAATATTGTAACATACAAAAAAAAAAAAAGAAAAAAAAGTAAAATGCCGTGGACAATCGTCGAGGTGCGAATGGCGTGCGACGAAATGACGTTTTCATTTCGAAAACGATTTATATTTTATACCATATTATTATTTATTGTCTATATATTATGCCGTGATTCGTTCGAAATATCCAACACCCCACACATATCCAGTCATATCGCGGCAGGAATTTAAGAGAGAGAGAGAGAGAGAGAGGGGGGGGGGTAATAAATTATATAAATAATATAGGTAGGCAATCACATAGATCGATCACATATAGATCGATCACATGTAGGTCGTTAATGTAGGTATGTAATAATACTGCACGATTGATAACAATTGAACGAATAAGACCGAAGAATTTGAATAAATATACAACGATTTAGCGTACATGACGTGTTGATTTTAATAATGCCGTCAAAAGTCGAATCCCGTAGTATTACCTATATAAAAAAAACCATTAACAAATTTGAAAATTAACTTAACGATTGCAACGATTTTGAACATTGAACAAAATGCGAAAATGCGAAAAAAATTCAATTTAAAATTTTAAAAAAATGTACAGGATCGATAAAAAAAAAAAAAAAAAAAAAAAAAACTCAATACTAGTCAATACTTATACGAATGGTACTTACTGAAAACGACTTCATGGCTTTACCACTTTACTTTCGTTTGTTTTGTTATTGTGTGTCGATGTATAATATACGAGCTTGAAGACGAACAATGTACGAATGATTGATGGGTCGTCGGTGTTTTCGGTTTTATACGTCCGGTCGATTGCTTTCTCTGGATTAAATTTTCGGACTGGAAAGTTCTACGCGTACGGGTAGTGAATCGGAAATGAAGCTCGCACAGGAAGAAGACGTGTAAAAGCGAACAGGAACAGAAATGCGTCGTGTTATGTCACGAGGACGGACCGCCGTATGAATCTATAATATTATAACGTATAGGTATACGAGAATCGGATATATTACAATATTTGAGATTACGACGTTGATAAAATAAGAGCGTAATCGTAAAAATAACAATATATTCACCCCGAGTGCCAAAAGATGGGTTGACTTTACGTTCGTGCTGGTACAAGATATTATTATATATTATCAATATTATCGTACGATAATAATAATAATAATAATAATTCACGCGTATACAATCCGAACGAATTGCGTGAAAGTGAAAACGACACACGCCATACCATCCGCCGTATTACCTACGATAGGTATTATACTCGTATATTATTGTTTTCGTAATAATACCCGTCGACATACAATAATAGAAATATATTTTTATTTTTGGGAACTTTAAAAAAACATATCTGTTTATTTCAACTTTTTAGAAATTGTATAAGAACGCATTTGGGCATAATATGTCCGCACGAGCTGACGGTCAAATACATTTTTGATCTAACGGTCAAATTTCGGTTTCTATAAAATAACTAAGGACATTTTGATCGATTTACATAATATAATTGTACGGCTCATGAGATATCTCATTGATGCGCTTAGACATGCCGACTGGGCCTTGGGAATAGATCCACAATACTCACAAGGGATTTTTTTGATACACGGATGAAAAACATTTGTAAATCAAAATTCAGTTTTATTTTATTAAAACGTTAAACGAGTAACAAATTTTTAAATAAAATTGCCCATTTACCGGGAAAATTTCAAAAAAAATTTAAACTACCATCAAAAATACAAAATAAAATGACACTTTTTTTATTTTCCCTGTTTACCAAATTTTGTTTACAACTTTACAAGTAATGGGTACTTAATAAAAAAAAAATAGTTTCATCAAACATTAAAAAATAAATATTTATTTCTATACTATATAGCTAAGGGTACTATACATAGAACTACTTTTTTAGTTGAGATATTTTATAAAACAATTGATTCCGTTCTAAACATTGTTTCAATGTTTATGCAGATTTCGATTTAGAATTTTAACTATTAATAAAGTATATTGTAACTTTTTTTTACAACAATTAACAAAATATCCAATCATGATATACATACATACTTAGTGGTCGAAATCTCGCCTAATCAGTTTTAGTTAATAGATTTTGAGTGAATCTAGGAATGTAGGTAGGTACCTATTGGTTTTAAGATGATGTGTTTTTTTTTATCTGTAGGTATAGTTTTTTTCGAAGTAAAGAGCTTTTTTGGTGACAAATTTTTTCTAGTTGATACGTTGAAGAGGTAATTTTTTCGATTTTC
Organism: Pemphigus obesinymphae; assembly: GCA_025469235.1. Taxonomy (NCBI): domain Eukaryota; kingdom Metazoa; phylum Arthropoda; class Insecta; order Hemiptera; family Aphididae; genus Pemphigus; species Pemphigus obesinymphae. The sequence goes on from JAIPRL010009520.1 coordinate 12,300, forward strand.
CTAAAAGTTTTCTTAAGCATAAAGAAAAACTATTTTTTTTTTAACAGAAATCTTTTTTTTTAAGAATATATGAAAATAAATGTTCAGCATCAAAATTTTACATCTAAAATTTCAATATAATATATATATATATATACCTACTTCTAATTAAAATATCAATAACCTAGAACATTTTTTTTATAGAATTTAAATCGGATACTACCTATGTTTAAAGTAGTTAGTTTTTAGATAAGAAAAAAAAATATAGAAGAAATGTCATTTCCAAATCACCTTAAGATTTTTAATTATGCACAACAGTATATACATACACACTGCATACCTTACGTTACGTATTCGGTATTATTATAATATTAAATTAATAAATTGTTATGAAATCGTATTTTTTCTGTTTGATAAATAAAGTAATGTAGAATTTCTGGTTTTTTTTTTTCTATTTTTTTTTGGAGGGCGTGAGAAAATTATAATATTATAATCTATCTACCGAACGTCCGCCGACCCCGCTCCATTTTTTCACGCGTACCTGCCTACACGCAGTTGTCGTTATTATATTTTTATACTAGTAAATATTTTTAATCTCATTGTTTTCCTATATACCTAATATATGACTAGATTTTAGACATACTCGTACGTAATAATATATAGTTCCATGTCGGTTCGATCTTAATATGCACGCGTGTCTTCATTCGCGGAAGGTTATGGAGGTGGATAATTTGTAAAATGTAAAATAATTATTATTGCGGATTTAATGGTAAAAACCGCGATTAAAACTTTTACACAAAATATACAACAATAGTTTATCGAATAATCATCGTAATATCGGAGTATTCTATGATATTAGTATAATAATAATAATATATAGGTATGGGTATGAGACTGCCTGCGGGAGATTGTGATTTTTCGTCCGGATAACAAAGCGAGTTCGTATTTATTTGGACCTTTTGATTTCCTCCAAGGACGTGGTGGTCATTATTGTCCATCGTGTGGATAGACTAAATCCCAAAACGCTTTCGTACCTATATTTACTACGCTTCGCGTTAGTCACGTTTCGATTTTATTTTATTGTAATTTTCGTGATCGTAACGCGGCATTCTATACATCGTGTTTTATCGTTGATTTTACATCACATAGGTAGCTGGTACACGCAAAATATTAATAAAATATAGCGTATAATATAATACACAATATAATGACTTAACGTGTGCAATACGAGTAGGTACTTTGGAGCTCGTCAGAACATATAATTGCGACAATCCGCGGCGGGACCGTGACCGACTGATAGCGTATTGTCGGCGCGAGATCCGAGGGAATCAGTACCCAGGTAAAGGTATATTTAACCGCTCGGACCTCCAATTACGGGATAGCAGACGAGTGCGAAATGTACGGCAATATGATAACATAATAATATAATATTAAGCATGTTAGGTATATATTATGCAGGTACACGTTGTGTAATACGATCGATCGCCCTTGTCCGGTTTTGAAATATCATTTGCGTGCTGTATACATATTATAACATAATAATTCCATTTATAAACGCGAGAAAAATCTAATCGTCGTTTCACTTTTCTCGATATATATATATATATATCCCTTTGAGTCGAAGTGGTATCATGTTGAAACCACCATTTTATTATTTTTTTGTGCCTTTAGTCGTAGTGACGAGCGTCTAGAGACAGCGCATGAGCAAATTTCTTATCACTTATTATACCGTCATTTCCTATCAATTATCAAATGGACAATGAACATAAATAATTAAATAATATAATATATAAAATAATTGTCAAATATTAATGTAATAAGTTATATATAATAATAATAATAAAAAGTTAGTAATAATAATAAAAATAAATATATAAATGTCGTATATAATATGAAATTGTCGTCTGTGTTATGTATATTAATGTAGGTAATAAGCTATTTGCCTATTGTTTTCAAATTTTCAAAATTTTACAAATGCGTGGTCAAATTGCGAATCGATGTGGACATAAGGATACCCATATTTTTCTTTTAAATCGTCAATTATTTGATTTTTCGCTGTCTCTAGACGCTCGTCTGAAGAACAGCGTTTAAATAAACATACAATAAACGCAAAAAATTTGCGTTCGAAAAATTCAAAAAATTAAAAAATTTACAAATAGCTTATTACCTGCATTAATATACATAACACAAATGACAATTTCATATTATATTCGACATTTATATATTTATTTTTATTATTATTACTAACTTTTTATTATTATTATGTAACTTATTACATTAATATTTGACAATTATTTTATATATTATATTATTTAATTATTTATGTTCATTGTTCATTTGATAATTGATAAGAAATTACGATATAATAAGTGATAAGAAATTTGCTCATGTGCTGTCTCTAGACGCTCGTGTCTTAGTGGTGTATTATTGTAACCACCATTAATTGATACTATTGGCTATACTGTATCTGGAAAAAATAATAATTTCCTGATAAGAGCAAGTTAATTTTTATAAATCATGTTATCATGTTTGAAAATCGTGTGTATTACCACGTGCGATTTCATCATTTTCTTTTTTCGTGTTATTCCATCAACATTTCGATTTGTTGTGTGGCACCGAATATTTTTTAACTGTAAATATACTAAAAATGTATTTTTGTTAATACATCTGATAAATAAGTATTCATTTATTATTTATTTACCCAAATATAGGTGGTTACAATTCGATACCATTACGACCATGATACATACAAAACAAATATATATAATATAATAGTATTACATATATAATATAATATATATAATGTTATTATATAAGATTTTTTTTGTTCATTTTTTTTAATGTTTTTAATTTTTTATCACAAGATGGCCTACAATAGATAAAAAATATTGATAAAATAGATGTCCTACAGTGATTACTATTTATATTAAACATTTTTATTACTAAATAAAATAAAAATGTTCTGTATTTGTACTGTATTCATTTACTATACCTAGTGTCGTAGTGGTTTTATATAATGACCATCTGTTTTTTGATATTTTAGAAATTTCAAAAAAAATTTTGAATTTTTTTTTGTAATATGATAGTTTAGTATTTTAATATTTCAATAAAAAAAATCAGGTTTTTAAATTATTTTTAAAAAGTTACTCAAGGGGATATCTATCTATCTCTATATATATATATATATAATAAATTGTAATATTGAATTCACGCGATGGATATAATATTATGATCGAAACGATACGATCAAAATGGACGATAATTATTATGGATACATCGCATACACATACTGCAGCAGGTTGTTGTCAAGAGTTTGAACAATAATATTTCAATAATATCACTATTATTATACATGTTGTATGGGTATATAATTGTAGACGTGTCTGTAATAAATATATGTACCTATAGGTGTATACGTACGCATAAAATGTTACGGTCGAAGATAGTAATAACTCGGCAATTGACGTCACTGGCCGGGAAATGCTGTGACTGGCTGAAAAATAACCAGTCGTGTAGGAAAAATCATTTACTCAACTTGCACTATAAACAAGATTTTTGTTTTTGCAGACCAGGTGAACCATTTTTTTTTTTTTTTTTTTTTTTGGATCAAATGCTCACTGTTTAAATACACATAATATATTATATAGTAGTACGAGTTACACACACTCTTTGAGCACTCTATCTCTCCAGGTTACTACTATACGCTATGAAATAGAATATGATATTATATTATAATATGTACGTCGTCGGCAATCGATTAATTGGAATAATTCGAATATGAAATCAATAATCATCCTGGTAACTTCGACAACGATTTGGATAGACTGACACAACAGAGATATTCGGTAGGCGTCTATACTTACGTTAAAAACCAGTGTTGTATATCTTATTGTTCGCGTGTAGGTTGTTTATTTATTTTATATTTAATGACATGGTAATTTTTCTTTAACTCGCCAAAAATTTGTAAAAATAACTCAAAATTACAAAAACATCATTAACTACGAGAATTGTCTAAAAAGGTAAAAAAACGTCAAATATAAATTAATTACTTAGATTTGCAGGCGATACACAAACCGTCCACATTTCTTACTCAAATTGAACTGCATAGGTATACTCAATAAAAATATGTAAGTGCACACAAATCCGGACTCTATATACAACTCTTCTATTCGAGTTAAATTTAACAGGTCCTTCTCATTCTACACCACTTTTATTGTTTCGGTTCATTCAAGTAATTACGGTAATTATAGCGCATAATAATAACATGAAAAAAAATCACACAAAATGTAGACATTTTAAATATGATAAATATTATATTGTACTAATATAGCTCGAGTTTTATTATATTTTTGAGTCTTACATAACACACGATTTGACGTCAGTAGCACTGCTTTTACCAACATTTTACAATAGTTAACTTATTCCGTGGTCTTTACCACGGTGAGTATTCGTTATCAAATAATCAAAGTTATTCAATTTTATCTTAATTATTAAAAAAAAATTCATTTTAAGAGAATCCTATACAATTTTCATGGACAAATTATTATAATCCCTTAATTCCCAAATGCTTCACTGTATTTGGTACAATACGTAATTCAAACGAAAGATAAATGAAAATAATAATAATATATAATAAAAGTTATCACCATTTCGTCTAGATGACGATTATCGTGTATCAATAAACACTATATCGTTATTACTGCGGATATCGTGGTCTTTTGCCATAAAATAACGGAGCGATCGATGGATACCGTTTTAATAAATAACTATAATAATTTTGCAATAACAGATTAATTACTCTATTTGTGTTTAATTTAAACTACCGAATTAATTTCATATTATGTTCATTATTATGTAAATTGATGTTTGGAAAATTAATTTACCTAAATATTAGTGATGTTACGAACCCAGATGTTTGAGGTCGAACCGAACCCAAACCGAACTTTTTAAAATTTTAACGAACCCGAACCGAACCGAACTATTCAATTAAAATATCGAACCCGAACCGAACTTCATGAAAAAAAAAAAACAATACAATAATATAAATTACCATTTTTTATTAATTATGTATATTTGCATAAAAATGTATTAAGTAGGTGCCTCTTAAACATAATTTTAAGTCTAAGTAAAGAAGGATTCCACATTTTTCCATTTCTTTTTAT
>JAIPRL010009521.1:0-17433 GCA_025469235.1 Pemphigus obesinymphae
TAATTGTAACTATTAAAAAAAAAAAAAAAAAAAAAAAAAAAAACAAAATACGTCGTCGGCGAAATGGAACGTCGGCAATTCGGGAACGGACCCGTAAAACATATTACCAAAATGACATAAAACAACATTTCAGATTGCACCTAGGTTTTTTTTTTTTACTATTCCAAATACGACGTGAAATATATTGCTTACAAGCAAACCACCTATTTAGCATATTTAGATAACTGTAACTTTTTTTGGAAATTATATTATATATTGAAATATTATTTTCAAAAAAAAAAAAAAACACACGAGGTGACCTCGAAAATGTTGTTCTCTGTGTTCTCTCGTGTTTTACAGTATACCAAAAATCACCTGTGTAGCATTCTCTTGAGAGTTATAATTAAAATATATATGTATAACGCGTAGACATTTGAATACATTTTACCGGAGAATATAATAATAATAATAATACACGATATTCGTATTTCATTCGGTTTTTTTTTTCGCCAAGGCGAAACCAATACTATTATTAAACATTTTTTTTTTTTCCTAACCTTATTTATACAATATGCTTTCGGATCCTTTCAGTGGCGTGGCGGTAATATACGCTCTATTTTTGAGCTAGTCCGTTATTCACATATTGCATATATACATATAAAACCCCCTACAATGTCGTCTTTGACTGCGTAATTTTTAATTTCTGAACACGATAAACATTTTTTCTTTTTAATTTTATCTTTTTTTTTTTTTTTCGTCATCGCACACATAACACGTCAACGACGACGACGATAATAATTCATCTCGTTCGTCGGCCACATGCGCGTATATTATATTATGTACACTATATACATATCACAAAATACATACACCACCAGAGACACCTATGTGCTCGCCAAACTGGCGGGAAAAAAAAAAAATTTGTTGGCTCGTATTCTTGAATGAACGATCGCATATAATATTCAAGCACTCGCTTGTATAATGTATATTATAATTTAAGTGCTTAAACATTTTTAGTATAACCTCGACCGATGAAATTCTTACGCAGTGGCACGATTTGTCTTTCAACGATAATAGGAGGTACTTTAATACTACGATGTCTTTAAAATATAAATGTCGTATTTTCGTATAATACACATTATATATAACGTTATATTATTATTTATATTGACCACCGTTGACCATATTTGAAAAAATCAAAAAAACGAGATACAATATTGTATACCTACTTTACCATCCTATATAATAGTCTGACGATGCATTATATAGTTCGTAAACTTAGTGAAAAAGTTTCCATATTCCTCGTGTTTTTGAAACGTTTTATGAAAGCTTTCTATATAAGGTTTGAACGTTCTTCTGACATATTTCGGTTTGACCTATTGAAACACAATGGATACCAAATTTTAGACAAAATTCGTCATGATCAAACGGTATAAACTATATTTGTTCGAACATGTAATCACTATAATAAATTAGCTGTTTATATATATATATATATATATTATAGATAAAAAAAAAATTATATTATTAATTATTATAATTCTTATGTTTAAGAACTTTTTCATTGGTAATGCGTATAAAGTATAAGCTAAATGGATCAAATTCGTATTCCTCGATTTGCATTTAATTTTATCGAGTACAACCTACTAGTACATACTAACAATATTGAACATTCTTGGTATGATTCAGTTCTATCACTTCTGTCTAACGCATATTATTAAATTAATCAGTTACTGAATTTTCGTTAACGTGAGCATCTGGATAAAAGAGCTTATTATAGATACACTTTGAAAATATTTTTTTGATCAAAATATAAAACCAATCTTTTTGATACTTGATCAATGATCATATTAATTATCATATTAAATCTATTAATTATTATTATACTTCTGACCAAAGCCATAACAAAGGGACTTCCCCCGATTTTTTTTTAAAAGAACAAAGGAATTTTTGGGAATACATTTCGTATCAAAAGGATTATAATGTACATAATTTAACCAATTAAGTTCGGACCAAATAGTTATTGAAAGTTACGGCCATATTTAAAACGATTTGACTTCTATGATCATCGATATATTATTATTTATTATCAATTTGTTAGAGTTTCTACCGCATATTCGCGTACAAGTAGAGCGTTACATTATTGACGACAATATTATTCACAATTGATAATTATAATAATTAGGTCAGAAACATGGAAAAAAAAGTTCGATCAACTAATGAAAAACAATTCATAATAATAATAAAAGATTTATAATTTAACTTTTAAGCGTATATTAATACTGTAGTCTTAATCAAATTATATAGTTTGTTGGATTAGAATGAGGCTTGAACAATAATAAAACGTAGGCAAATTCTCGAGCTATATCGAGTCTTGTCGTGCATAGTCGATATTATTTTTGAAATATATTTGAATACTTTCACAAATATACGTATAAACTATATTATGAACAAGGCTGGGTAAGTTTACGATATTTTTTGACTCGTTAAGTTAAGTTAATTGAAAATAATATAAGCTAAGTTAAGTTAAAAGTTACTCGTATATTTTTTATTAACTTTTAAAGTTAAAAGTTAACTTTGGAAAAAAAAAGTAACTTAACTTAGTTAAAAGTTAAAATTTCCCAATTAGGAAGAAAAGTCGATATACCCATTTATCGTAAAGAGGTAAAAAGGATGGTTATACTTTATGCTCAAAAAACTACTCGGGATTTCTTCTGCCTGAAAAAGTGTATACATGTAAAAATAAAAATACAACACGTCATTTTAAAACCCATGCATAAATAAGAAATCAGAAAATAACTTCTAACTGGCAAGACACCTACATTATTGTTTGATTCACACTAATTTAGAGTAAAATAATAAGCAGTACCTACTACTTCAATATATTTTCTATACTGGATGGACATAAATACTAGCCTCCATATGTAGTTAAAAAGACCGGGCTCAGCCCAATATTCGTGAACGGCCAACGTCACGGCGTGTGCGTGAGTGGTAGGTACATCGATTATTAACGAACATGCTATTCTAGGTACCTACTAAAATTGCGTATAAGTACCAAAAAGTAAAATCCCATTCAAAAATTTACATTGTTCTTCGAGCAAAATTTAACTTAATTTAGATACTTTTGTATAAAGTTAACTTGAAGTTAACACGTTAATTTTGATAAAAAAGTAACTTATTAAGTTAAAAGTTATTCTTAAAAAAAAGTAACGCGTTAAGTAACTTAATTACAATTAACTTAACTTTTTAACTTAATTTTAACTTTTAACTCGTTAATGCCCAGCCTTGATTATGAATATTTCAAGTTTCTATAATATCCACGTCATTTTGGCGTGCCGGCAGAATCGAAATTCGAAAAATATCGCAAAAAAAAAAAAAAAAACAAGTTAGGATAGCCCATTCGACGAGCTTACTAATAATTCCCGGTTTTTAAATGTATTTTAAACAATAATCTAAAAATAAAAATAAAACGAACAATCAAGTATCTTCCTAGAAATGTAATGAACAATCATAACAATGTACAGACGGACGGACGAACACAACGGGGATTGAAGGGGTCTAAGCTTATGTTCAGAAACCTATAACGTATAAATTGACCTATTGATTTTTATGTGTACAAAAGGTTCTCATGATAAATATGCTTGTGTGAAATGGTGTTTTTTTTGGTCACATTTCCGGGATCCCAATGGTCCCAAGGGCGAATTTCCATTCACGCGTCCGAAACAATGCACATTCCTTCGAGATGTCCGGTTTTGGCTTATCAAAACGGATAACATATATAATAATGTTGAATTGAATATCCCAAACCACTTGTTTATGTTTTGAATTGAGTCCGGAGTATTGTCGCCATATGTTCGATTCAGAATATTCGTTCAAATATGTTTTTGACATTACTCCTATACAAGTCAAATACGAAAACCTATATAAAAAAATTAATAAGATAGAAAAAAAAATATATTTCTAGAGAATAAATGTATTGATATAATAATTCCATGTGTTTTATATTTTTGTTATTATTATTGTTCTGTATACATTTTGCAGAAGGTTTTGGAATAAAAAGCATTTTTTTTTTTAGGATATATATTTTGGTTGGTTATTTTCCGATTTTTCTAGTAGTTTTCTTAAGAGGACATCACACCAGCATTGGTGTCTCTGTCTATCTAATGGGCAATATAGCAAAATTACATTACGATAAACAATATAAACGTGTTCGCATCTACGTTAAAATTAGAGTTAAAACTACCTATTACCAATTTTAAAAAGGAGAATATTTTCTAGAAAATGACATATCCTTTTTGTAAAATATTGATTTTTAAAGAAATTTAAAAAAAAAGGAAAACTTAAAATGCCGTAACTTCTTTGATACACAATATTTAAAAAAAAAAAGAGTAAGTAATTTTCCAGAAAATATTTTCCTCTTAATATTGGTAATAGGTGTTTTAGCTCTAATTTTAACGTAGACATCACCAGTTTGAAATATCGATAAATTTAACCAGTTTAAAACCCGAATCAACAAAATCCAAAATAATCAAAACGCCAAAACCGAAAAATCCATTTTGATTTCATGATGATAGTGTAGATTGTTCAAAATAATTAAAGTTTACATACACCAATTTTATTTTTGTTACCTTATTTTTTTATTGGAATATCACCCAGCCCATTCCCACACACAGACCTAAAGAAAAATTTAAGCCTTATTTAAAGTTTAAAATGTAATAAAATTCCTGACTATTCCTTTGAATACGAGTATTAAATGTTGATAAATCTAAACATTTCATTTCTATTCAAATTTGAAATATTTCCTAAAAATATGTAGTATTTTGGTACTATGAGTACCAATAAAATAAATCTCAATTTATTCTAATCGCCGCCACCTGCTTGAGAAATTTAGTGTTTCCCAATATATTCAAGTATGAACACACAATATTAACTTGTATTTATATATATATATATATATATAATATTATATTGTATATGCCGTTTGTGCATATAAAATTTAAAATATAGGTATGGTAAGTAAGTATATTACAATATATTACATCCAAAACCTGCAATTCCCTCGTGTTAACCCAAAGCAAACACGGCATAAAATAATAATGGCGAGAACGGCGCAGTGCAATAATTATACGGTTAATTATGATTGTTAACACGGATCGTAAAACATATATCCCGGCCAAAAAAAGGGGGGCACGTGTGTGTATGTGTTGACGATCGGGATTTTTCATTTTATCGCAATAATCCGCACCAGACAATAATAATATATTGTCGAGAATCAGAGTGGGCTAGAGGGACTGAAATCCCCATTAACAAATCCTTAATATTGCTTGATATAATATATTACACTATACAGTGGTCTTTAACGGTTCAAGAATTGAAACAAGACAATTCAGAAATAAAAATACGCATATTGGATTGTTAAAACGTATGAATATAACATTATATAGGTATAAGCTGATTAATCTTATATTAAAATACATATTCAATATTCTTCGAAATGAAAATTGAAACTTTCATGAAAAAAAAAACAGATTTTCAAAATTTTTCAATAACACCAAAAATAAAACTCCGTGCTTGTAGTAAGTATAAAAGTTGAAAATGCATATTTTCCAACTACCGTATTATACAATAACCAACGAACAGGTGTATGGTTTTAACGTTCTTTTTTCTCTGACAATTTCGTTACAGTATTGGCGTCGCTTTGCCATGCAGCAGGCATTATTGAAAGAAATATCAACAAATTATTTCCATTGAATACCCAATAAACAACAACGTGTGTATTAAATCCAGAAATTAAAAAAAAAAAATTATCGTTTAGATAAAAACTACTGTGTAGAATGGTTTGTCATTTGATATTCTTTCCAAAACTGAAATATAAATGCATTTTTTTGTGTCCTCTCTCCTTTTCCCATTTCTAGATCCGCCCCTGCATTATACTCGTATTTATCCAGAGTCGACACCATTGTATGTGTACATCGCACACATTATCGTAAAAAACTACCATGTGTGGTCGATGCTTAAAACAATTTTCGTTCATTGTATTTAGTAACAATTTTTTTTAACGACGTATGCGCATTCCTCGAAGACCGCTGTCGAGGCTATTACATATATATATATAAATATTATATATTATACACACATTCATACACTATATACAGTTGCCAACCGTCTTAGTTACATTGAGCAGGACAGTACAATACTTTGTTAATTTTGTTCTGTGAACCGTGTCCTTCAAATGCTCTAAATAGTGTATATATATATATATATGGACGGTTCCCGGGTAAAAGGTCAGAAAAGGTAAAAGTACAAAAACACTACTAAAAAAAAACTGTCAAAAACATCCAAAAGTTAAAAATTTTTATCAATATTTTTGTAATGAACCTACAAAAATCGGCAATAAAAAAAAAATTGTAAAAACAGACTTATTTCCTTTTACACGGACACCGTCCATATAATATATGTGTGTGTGTGTGTGTGTGTGTATAGGAAAATTTAGAATATTATAGGTACATTCGAAATGCAATTAATGTTATTTTTTGTGTAATTTTTTAACTCAACTGACTACTAATTAATTAATTTGTTCGTTAACTAATCAACTTAACTGATATAAATTATCTTTAGCTTAACCTAACTTTTAATTATTCGATTTTATATTCATTGAGTGCGAGTTAAAATACGAAACTATTGCTATAGTCTATATATTTTAATATTCGTATAAAGGCTACTTTTAATACTTAATTTTAAAAAAAGTAAACGAGTGGAAAAGTTTATAATTGAATAATGTTTAAAAAATGTCTTGCGATTGAGTCTCATATGTTAAATTAAAAATAAAAACTCTGAACTTAACCAGCTAAATTTTTTTTAGTTACCTTTTAATTGCAGGCATTTAGGCTAATTTAACTCAACTAAGTTAATTTTTCCATTAACTTATTCCCACCTATATTGGTGAAAATTTAAATTATGAATATAAGGATGGTATAACTGTACTATGATAATAAAAAAATCGTATAATTTACAGAAATCCATTAGGTATACTAAAGCATGATTTATATAAGCACCAAAAAATTATAAAATATGCGTCTATATACTCATATATAGGTACATTAAACAATTTTTAATACTTTTATTTTCAAACAAAGTATATGGGTTTGCTTTAACATAAAATATAAAACGTAGATTATATTATATAATAAAAATGTTTGATTCATGAAGTCTGAATAATTTTCAGTCTATGTTATAGTTATAAAAAAAAAATCCGTGTTTTCGGCGAAGCTTCGGTGTACTTAATGTGTTCTTACTTCTTTCTTTTCTTTTTCCACCACCTCTTCTAACTATTTGGATTTGACGTAATACATAACTAAAACACGTTAGAAAAGTTAATTCTGTACGTTAAATTTTCGGTTTCTAAATATATTTTGAACAATATTATAAAACAAGGTATCAACTAGAATCAAATTGCTATCAAAAAATCTCTTTACTCTAAAATTCTTACTCCTCAACCTTTTGGTCGAAAATTTGCTATTGAAAAAAATATATATATATCATTGTAAAACTATGATATTCCTTGATCCATTCAGAATCTAAAACAATTTAGAATATACTTATATGTATTTTTTTTATAAAACACAAAAATATCCAGTTAAAAAATGAACAGAAAAATATACAAAAGCCATAAATGTACATCAAAGCTATTTGAAAGTAAAAGTATAATATTGCACGAATACAAATCCAAAATGTCCATACTATGGTGGTTTGGGGAGGGGGTTACTCTTATAGAGCGATCGTCTCCTCCTTGAGTCATGTTTTTTTAATACTATATTCAACATTATATACAAACGACTAACAAGTATACAGATTTATGTAAAGTACTCGTATAAAAGAAATATATTAGTATATATAATTAAAAATAAAGAATGTAGTTTTAAAGTACCTAATTAAAGTTTTTTTTTAAATCAGTCCCCCCCCCCTGAATGTTCTATAGATCCACCCACAAAAATAACATTCCAATATTCAAACTTATAAGTTATAATACTAATTGAATATTCAAAATTAATTAATTAAAAAATGTTAAAATATATTTTTAATGTAATTTACAAGTATTGAAGTATCTTATAACCCATTATTAAACAAATTTTTGATTTATGATCACAGTTCAAAAATTTGACATGACATAAATTGACTACATATTATATACTATATACATATATACATATATACATTACGACGGCTGAAGCATAGTAAATATGTTCTTAACTTTTATATTTTGTTGAAATTTCAAATCTTCGATTACTAAAGAGTGATGAAGCTGTACCTATTTCAAAATATCCTGATTTTCGTACTACACATTTAATCCAATTTTTTGTTTGAATGACCTTTTATATTTTTCTCGTCAGCATATAATACGTACAACTTTGGAATTTTATTGTCTAATTTGATTACACACTTGCCAATTCCGTACTACATAATAAACTTTTCGTACTACACACAACTTTAGAGGCTGCTGTACTTGGAAAACCTGAACGTGTGTAATGCTGCTAAAATGGGCGAATGGCATCCACATATAATACTTACCTTATAAGTATGAACTTATATTTACATATTTTTTGTAATTTATGATGAACCATAATGTAACATAAATCTGAAATATTGCCGCATGACTACACTGAGCTATCTTTACAACGTGGTGGACGTATTTCAGACTACCCAAGAGTGTCTATTCTGATATTTCAACTTATTTTGTGGTAGTAGGGCAGCTGACATGCCTACTTAAATAATATAAAATATCTACGGGGTATGTATAGTGTAGAAGTAATCGAATAACCTAACCCTAAACTTGGTTATAACCATTATAACAGTAATATTGAACTTATTTTAATATTTTCTAATTGAAAATATTTGTATAATTATAAAATATATTGGTAATAATTAAATTATAATTTATATTATAGTTAGTATAAAGTTGTATAAAGTACTTATTCTCTATAGATTATAAGAAAAGAAGTAAAAACATTATAAGAGGATGTCAGAGCAATCAATTTTAAATGAAAAACTCATGTTAGCGTTTCACATTTTAAACAATTTACAAACATCTTAGAAATATGAAACGGAAAACCAATTATAGATCACAACACTATCTAGCGCTTTACGGAGTATTTTTATGATATTTTAATTTTTGTAAAAGTTATAGTTATTAAAAAAAAAATCAAAAATGTTAAGTTTTTAACAATTCATAAAACATTTTTTAATACACATATCGAAAAACGGCTCTATAGGGCACTAGATAATTTTGATTTTATCATTAGTTTTTTGTTTCATGTTTCTAAGATATTTGTAAGTTGTTATAAATGAGAAATACAAAAGTAATAATTTCAATAAAATGTTATTAGTTCATAAAAATCAACCATACATATAAAAAATTTTCAATTGTTAGATTTTCATTTTCTTAAAATGTCCTGAAAAATTGCCTATATAGAACCCTTAAAAATGGCCTGACTGCCATCCTTTTAAGAACAACAGTAAAAAAAAAAAAAAAAAATCATATCGTTAAACACATTATTAGTAGTATTTCTATACTAATCTTAAGTCATAAATAATAAAGGTATGGATGCAACATCTCATACATCTACCAATATCCGGGACCAGTAGAGGTTAGGTAACAATATATGTTACCAGAATTTGTTCTATTTGATTATACATGGTCATTGATCATTGATGAGTGTGGTAAATAATAAGATTCTACTTATTTTACTTATTTTTTTCCACTATCTTCGACATTTTAATACCATTTTTAACTACTTAAATGTTTATTATTATTAATCATAAACAATAATCAATTCAAATAGTTGAGAGGGGAGGCGAAAGAGAGATAGAAGAAAACGAAAATTCCATTGGATCTCAGAGTGGCCTGCATTAAAAAGACGTGAAAGCCGTATTTGCCGTAATTTTAAAGATAAATATATTTGTTTAAATTAAATGTTTAGATAGTTATATCTTTTTACAAAATTATCAACTATAAACCGTCGTTACGGAATTGATAATTGATCTCGTCTGTACATTTTGTAATAGGTCAATTTAGTCATGACAGAATATAGAGGTATGACTGCAACAATTTCATTTTGATGATTTCCTGCTCAAATATGGCGTATGGCATGCTCCATTTTTCATTGGTCGAAAAATAATCACAAGATAATTCAAACAATCTGAATTTGTCTATATTAGATTAAATTATCTCAACAAGAAAATTATGGACACACAGTTTAATATAAACGATAAACGATAAAAACGAAAATTTATTTACTAACATTTTATTTATTTATATTAAACTTTAGTACGTAATATTATGTTTGTTAATATTTACTCTATTCTGTAATAATTATACGATTAATTGATAACAAATGTACTGATAAGGAGCAAGACGGCAGCCATTTTATGCGTATCAAAAAGTTACTGACATACCTCTTCATTTTGTCATGAATTTAGTGTAATGTTAAAAAAAATTACAAAGTTGTGATACCTAAAAAATGCTAAACGTGAATTTCGTGTATAGAGTGTTATCAGTTGGTTAGACGGAGACAACAAATGCGGGTATCACGTCCGCTTAAGGCTAATGTGGACTATTTGAGCATTTGATTTTGGTTCAAATGTCCCTATCCTTTGTGGATTCATGTGTACACGAATATTTCGTGTTTAGATAATATACGTACGTATATACATTCGTAAATTATTACCCGTTCACTGCGGTATGCGTAGCGTATAAAATATTTATTGCGAATCTCATAGAGTAACGCTGTTACAATTTTCGATCATAATATTATAATGACTAGATGCGTACCTATGTACATTATACCTATTATTACGTTGGACGATGACACGTATTCGATTGTCGTCCATAGACGGGGAAGGAAGGGTTGGGGACTTAAAACCGAAAAATATTGCAAAATATGCGTTTATCGTGTATTATTTGTTAATTAACGTTTTTTTATTTATTCTTTTTTTTTACGTAAATACGTAGATAAATCCAAAAAAAAAAAAAAAAAAAAAAAAAAAGACAAGCCGTCACCACCTTGAACGTTTGTGAGCGGGAGTGTGTGTGTGTGTGTGTGTGTGTGTGTTTGTGTGTGAATAGCCGCGTTATTTATGAATCGTCGTCGCACAGTCAACAAGTCTATTTTGCAAAAACGGGTATCCCGAAATCCAAGGAGTAAGAATACGAAAAAAAAAAAACCGGTTGAAAACTATTACGACCGGTTATACAATGATCGGAGATGAGTGGGAAATTAACGAATTATATATCTATATATATATATTTATATATATATATATATATATATATAGACATTAAGTATATATAATGAAAAAATCTGACTTAATTTTCGTCCATATAAAGGTAATTGAACGCATATAACCACCTATAAATACGAGGTCGCGGAAACTACCGCGGCGGCACTGACGGACAGTGTTCAATGCGCGAGCACCGCGAACGAGTGAAATGTTATGTTTAGGTTATGCCAGGACCTAGCATAATGACGTAATTAAAATCAGAGTCGAAGATAAAAATTATCTGTTATCTTTTATCTTTTCATTACATCAACATAACGCTCATTCCAAATTCGCATTCAATTTGACCCGAAATAAAATCATTGGTAGGTTATCTATGTACGATTGTTTTTTTTTTTTTTTTTTTTGTATCAAATCGAAATTTTCTATATAACTTCACCTTTCTTATTTCATTGATACCTAATTATGTTATATCTTTTAAACTCATACTTGGTACCTGGTAATAGCATTCAGTAAAATTCAACCGGTTAAAACATATTCGAAAGAATTTCGATCGAAAACCAAAGCTAAGATAAGATTTAAGTGCCTAAAAAATACGTACCTGGGCCGATTTTTCCATTAAGGTATAGGATCAATAAAAAAAAAAATCAATTCGTTATCAAATTACCAACTGATAGAGGGATTCGAATATAATTCTAAATTTGCTGGTAAAAATAAAAATTCTAATTGTGCTTTTTTTTTTTTTTTTTTTTTTTAATGCATTTAAATAACTAATAATATTACGTCGGTTATCAAAACAACACAAATTAAAAAAAAGTCGTCGTTCAATACCGTACACTTTAATTGAAAATGTCAGTATCGTACACATAAACCGTATTTAATTTAACCTGTTACTCGGTATAGTGTTTCACAGCAAATCGGTGGATATTTTCGAATTAAACTGTCCAAGTGAGTAAAGTGAACCAGTGTTAAATGTAATCGAAAGAAGTAGGTAGTGCACTTGAACTCTGTATTATTACATATTATACAACATATATTATGAATTATATTTGTTTTTGCTTATATGAATTTTTAATTAATTTTCATATTTGTCTGCATATTATAATTATTATAATATTTTAAATACAAATTCATCTAAATTTAATTTATATTTATATTTTAAACTGTCAATCAAATGTTTTGAAATACGCCCTATATTATCACTTAATTGTTTTCAGTTGGATTACGATAACATTTGTATATTTTTGAAGACATTTGATTACGAATGCATAATTTTATTTATAAGCTTAATCCCAATATGCTATTTCGATTTTCAATACGAGAAAGTGAAAAGGATTTAATTCACTACCGTGCGTGTTTATGCATTAAAATTAACATAATATGATTTTGTAATTTACTCGAAAAATCAGTTATCGACTACTCTACCACAGTCAACGATTTTTTCGCTTTTTCAATTGAACTGAATTTTTCAACCTTCGAATTTTGAGGGAGATGATATTATTTACGATTGTTTCGCGTGCCAGAGGATTTTAAATATGCCTAATTTTCCTTCCCGTATTTATGTGTAGTGTGTAACATATATCACCGACCTACAACTTTTAGACTACTTTCGCGATAATATGTATTTTTACACATAAACATCTTCAACTATTACTTTTATTTGGAAGTTTAAACGTCAAAATAACGATAGTAAACGTGTCAACGCGAGCCAGGTTACGTATATCTCTATACAGTGTATATAGTATATATACCACCCTGCAAATTTCAAATAAAATATTTTAGGTTACATATCTTTTTTTTTGCATTTTCATAATCTATAAATAACTATGATTTTATGTATTGTTAAAATTTGGATTATAACTGCAGGTATACTATAATGTACTTGTGTAATGATGTCCTATTAAATATACATATATTAATATAGTATATTGTTATAACTTGTAGCCAATCCCCTGACCTCCAGGATGTCCGGATTATCCTAAGTTTTTGATCATTTTAAATTCTCCCAAAAAAATAATACGTAGATACGGTAAAAAATAAAAATAAAAATAAAAATTATGAAAAGTTTTACAATGTGCTCCTAAACTATTATTATGGTATTAGATATTTATATGTAAATACGGATAATGGGGGGTCCAAGGTCTCCTTAATACTCCCCCACGGATACGCCATGGTGTGTAAATGTGTATAAAAGTGTGTAAAAGTACGTGCAGTTAAACTTCCGTGACGAATACTAACGTCATTGCCTCTAGGTGGCTATATGGTGTAACGCCGTGTGTGGACGACGAAAATTTATTCAATTGCCTATATATGTATTATAATAAGCAATTTCTATTCAAAAACTACGTTTAAATGCAAACCGCCGCGTATACATATTAATATAGTTGCTTTACCAGGGAGATTTGATTAAGATTCTCCGTAGTCTTTACAGTTTCGCTAGGCGATCGAATATTTGCTACGCGTGTAGTAAGGCGTAGTAGGCCAAAATCTAGTCGAAAATGCCCACATCCAAAATAGTCATATCCAACATGATCGGTTATAAAATTTTCCAAAAAAACTTACAACATTGCCCAAGACGAATACCGCATACATCTAAATGTAAAATTGACAAAAAAAAAATTACCATAAAATAGTTTGCATATATACTATAGATATTATAATAGTAGATATTGACGTGTTTTTGTATATAGTATTAGAATAATTGAAAATCATTAATTGATAAAATTAAAAGTATTAAGTACAATTAAAATTAAATTAAAAACTGCATGTCGTATTATGTATACCCGCCAACATTTTTTCAGTGCCGTTTATTGTTTGGGTAAATTGTCCGATTACCTATTTTTTATTTTTTTTTATAGAGTTTATTAATTATATGAAAGTTATTAACAAAAACCAAAAAAATTAACTCTCTAAAGTACCAACTAGAACTAATTTTCTATCAAAAAACTTCAAAATTTCTTTCTATACTAGAAAAAGATATATACAGGCATAAAAAAAACACATTACATAATTAACCTAAACAACACATTTCTCTCGGATTCTAAAATTAATGTTTTTGGTCATTTTTGTACTTAGAAATTTTTGTATCACACTATTTTTGTTCAAGCAATATTTATGTTAGTAAACTTTAGTTGAAGTTATAGTATAGTAAAATAGAAGGGTTCGGGAAGGTCATGGACTACGATTTTTGTGATGAAATTTTTTGTACAGCCAGACATTTTGTATTTATTATTTTAAAATTTAAATACAATAAAATATTTTACAATATACACACACACACACAAATATATATATAGATGTATATCGTATATTATACAGGTACGACTGAAAATTGTATTACCTGCAGTGTAACTAATAAAATAATATAATCATAATAACGATTTAAGTATAGGTTCCTAACTGGAAACCTCAGGGGGAAGTGTAGTCAGTTAATTATTTTAGTAGATAACAAGGTACCTATAAAAATCAAGGTAAAAATAGCAAATTACAAAATAACAACAAAAAAAAATAGAAAGTAAAAAAATGTGTACAAACGTGTTGGGATTTATCTTTATCCGAATATTGTTTTCCCGGTTTTAATGTAGGTATAGTTTGAGAAAAAATATGTTTTATTAACATTTGTGGATGGTACAAGGGAGACTCAAAAAAAAATTAGCACCAGTGCGCTAAAATTCCGAATACGCTTCTATCAGTTGGTATAGGGTTGTTGTCCGCGAGGAATACGAGCTGAACACATTTTGTTTCACACATTGTATTGTGTACTATATAACGGTAGGTAATAAAAAAAACGTGAAAAAGACCAAAAAAAAAAAATAAATAAAAAATAAACATTATTTTTTTTTCTGGTGTAGTCACCGATAAAACGAGAATCGATCATAAATCTATATTGTCCGTATATATTATTTTCGCACGAGAAGGAAAAATTAATATGGTATTGTTGATGTACGTTTTATGATTTAAATTTATTGTTTCGTAAAATCTTAATAAAAAAATCCGTATAACATACACGATCTGCCTAAAAAATAATATTTTATAATTACGTTTTTGTAAAAAAAAAAAAAAAAACGGCCTGGCAAGGTGGCGTGTGCCAGACGCGTAGGAATACGAAAGGCGCAATTTCAATGGGTTTTAAGGGAAAATATTTATGCGAATGACCTTTTTTTTTTCTTATTTACGTTTTTAAAGAAGTATTTTCAAACCAAATTATTTGGGGAGCGTGGCACAAAATGTTTTCATCTTGCCAGTAGCGTTATTGTTGCTCGGCCCGGCTCTGTTATGCAGTATTAGGTATTATTATTATCCTAATAGGATTTCGTAATTAAAACTCGTGCTATTACCATAATTAACTGTGAACTATGTAAAAAAGATGAAAAAAAAAAAAAATTCAAACAATTTGTACATAATATAATTATTATTACATACCGATGTGTATTAGGTATTTAAAATTTACATATTATATATATATATAGGTATTGTATGCAGAGTGTAATATATTTTAATTGCTGCACAAGGTAAAATGGTTAAATACCAGCTACAGGTATATTATAGATACTATAGTGATGTTAATAAGTTTATTATATAAAAAAAAATTTAATAATAAATAGGTATAAAAAAAAGTATGTTTTAAAAAAATTTATGATTTAGAAACTTTTGAATATGAGTTTGTGATTGTATTATATACTATATGTATTCTGAATTTTCGTTTATTGTAAATGATCGATTAATTCAAGACGTATATTATATAGTAAACGCCAATCGATCGATAATCGATTCACTGCACGTGACACGTCGTGTTAATTTGTAATCGGATAATTAAACGTTTTCGCGATTCGTATTTGCAATCACGTATCCAATATTCTCGTATAACATATGTTATTAATATTACGAAGTATAAACTGGAGCACGGTTAAAGATCTGTTGTAAGTTATATATATTATATGAGGTTAGGTTTGGTTAGGTTCTACGTTTTTTTTCAACCTAACCTAACCTAATATAATAATTTGAGCGAAGGTACCTACTACCTGTAAAAGGTATAATTTGTGTTTCACTAATTAATAACACGTTTAACTTTCTCATAAATTGTAAAAAGTCTCTTTTACGGAATACCAAAAAAAACTTCATATAAATTTAAAAAAAATTTTATTATCCAAATAATCATTTCGTAGAGCACATAATCAAATATTACGGATTTAATGATATTTATTTTGAACAATTTGTAAATAATCATCGGTAATTTTTAAATTCTGAGAGCGTAACAAGGAAGCTATTAATTTTACAATGATGTTTATTTTTAACTTTTTGTGTGAGCAACTTTTTGATCAAAAGGAGTCGAGTAGTTCTGTAGTGTACGTACACATGTATGTTATCGATAAAAAATCAGTTGTAGATAGTACTTTTGAGAGATAATTTTTTGATTTTTCCAATTCTTCTATTAGAGTAAATTTATCTATTACCAAATTTATTGAAGAGATCATATTGCCGTATAGTGTCGTTTTTTTTTTTTTTTTTTGAAATTTTCATTTTGTGATGAAATATGACTATTTTTAAATACAATAATTTAAATAGATATATTTCTCTTTGCAATTTAAAACTTAAAATTGACTAATATTAGAATTGATGAAATTATGATAATAATTCCGTGCGTAATAGATTTCCTTTACGACTTTACTTCACGACGGAAACGGTAAATACCAATATGTAACATGCTCTTAAGGTTTGAAGAATTAATTTATAGAACTACCTTTTATACGGTGTATAAGAATGTATGAGTATGGCATAATATAGTTTTTTTTTTTTTTTTACAAATGCAATGAAAATGACAAAATACCTACTTATAATATATATATATATATATATACTATATACTCGTGCACAGTACATAATATATATATATATGTATTTATATGGTGTACACACTACACATACTTATACATACAACATACATACATACACGCAAGTTTTTAAATGTAAAATAATAATAATAATAATAATAATACTTTATCGTGTCCTAGTACCTAGACGTGCGCAAAGTATTCACGCCCCCCCCCCCGGCCAGATAAATTTTAATAATAATTAGCGTTTTGACGTTTTTCAAATAAAACCAGTGGAAAAAAAGGCATTCTTTAGGCTGAATTTTATTTATTTATTTATTTATTTTTTTTTTTTGCACGGGTTAAACAT
>JAIPRL010009522.1:0-17430 GCA_025469235.1 Pemphigus obesinymphae
CCCCCCCCCAAAGCGAGCAACGGGTGTACTTTACATTACTACGGTGATAATGAACGATTAACCGAATATAGTCGTTCAATGAACGATGAACGATTAATCGAATATAGTCGGTCAATGAACGACGTACAGTTCGTTCATTGAACTAGTTCATTTAAATGAACGATGAACGATGAACTAGTTCACTAAAATGAACGATTAGTCCCATCTCTAATATACATAATTATAATATTATAATATAGGTACGACAGCGTGCATTTTTTAATTTTTTTTTTTTTTTGCTGTTACCGCGGTATAGGTAAATCCATGTCCATCATCAACGAAATCACAATAAAACGACCATCGGAACAAAATAAAAAAAAAACACGACCCCGGTGTACTTTGAACACTGTAACAAGTCCGTTTTCATAAAACACGGCTTATTCCCCCCCCATAATATTATATATTTATTATTATATCTAACCTACTCGGGCAATATATGATTTCCCGTGTCGTCGTATATATTTAGATAAATGAACATCCTTATGTTTCCGAGATCGAAGTCTCCCGTCTGAAAACGCATTTCGTCATTTCAGATTTTTTTCATTTTTTTTTTTTTTCGGATGTGCGAGTCTTTGGACGGGCGGCCGTTTTTATCACATTCCAATGCCACGAAAATACACTCCTTTCAAAAAACGTAAATAATCAAAAGAAAAAAAAAAGGCCATGGACTTTTTTTCTAATACACATATTATATATAGAAACCTACTTTTTTTTGGTCGACGTAATTTTCGTTTTACGGCCGCGAATTGAATAGCACATGGCGGACCAACTTTTTAAATAATAGTGGTAGTGCCGTTGCACGCCCTGGCACTCCCCTCCCCCAAAAATGACACCCCCTGATTTAACGGTGATGGCAGTGATGACGTATATATTTACATTGGAAAAAGGGTTCAGGGATCAAATGCCACCTCATTTAGGGCCAATATTACGTACATTAATTATATATTAGAGCACGGATTTAAAATATGTTATATCTATGTCTTGTAAAGTATTCGAGTAAATATATTTAAATACTTTTATAGTATTCGGAATATTTTTTAAATACATTTTGATTAAAGTATTTTCAAAGTATTTGAAATACTATTCCATTGGTGTTTTTACAAGAATCGCGAATACTTCTGAATACAATTTTCTAGACAATAAAGTGTAATTTTTCTAAAATTTCATTCAGTCAAAATTAATTTTTAATTATGTTCGTGTTGTAGTGTAATTTTAAATTTATCATTTCGTTTAATATTGTTTTACAGTGTGCGAATTGACAGACGGAGTTACGGAGATTTATATATAATGTGCGGGTAATGGATATTAATGGGTAAGTGTAATAAAGTCGATAAAAATCGCAACCGCCGCGCGCGGATGATGATGATGATAATAATAATCGCCCGTGTGAAATGTCTTAAAATAATAATATTGTAATATCGTTGGAAATACAACGGATATAACGTCGAGACTCGATCGACACGAGTTTGTCTCGTCTCATAATCATTTTATTATGAGGTATATTGTATTATACAAAAAATAGGTATTTAATAATAAATATAATTAATTATATTAAAGAACACTATGCATAACTGCACGGTATAGTAAACGTATGAAAAATGTTGGTAAAAATAATTATTAATTTTCAAAATATTGTAAAATGGTAAAATTTAAATTTTTGTAACAATTTTAATATTTATTGTATTATTTCATCAAACAATTAAAAATGTATAGTTGAATAATAGAAATTTAAAGCCGTACAAATGTACAAAAGTATTTGTGTGTTTGTTCTTAAATACGTTTTTAAAAAACTATTTGAAGTACCTACGTCCCGAGTACTTTTTATATCAATGTATTTGTGTCTCTATTTAAATACGATTTCAAAAGTATTTTTTACAAGACTGATATATATATATATATATATATATATTATATACCTATATGTACTAAAAATAAAAAACAATGTTTAATACTTCAGACCTACTTTTTAATTCATTTATAAAATTCAAAATATTGAAAATTTTATTTATTTTCAAACAAAAATTGTATAACGTACTCTTTGATATAAAAATTTATAAATATTATAGGTATGTTACATAAATACATCTATACAGACTATAATATCTACCTATATATAATACACTATAAGCGATGCTTGATTTTTTAAATAGGCGTATGTAAAATAATATGTGTATGAAAATGGTTCATTTATATATCATATTGCATATTATGTAATATACAATATATATAATATGACGATGAATTCGTAAAATACACACTAAAAAGTAAACAGTAAAATATGAAAATATCAAAATATTCGTGATCAATTTTCGAATCAAAACGCACGAAAAGTATTTTGAAGTTTACATTATATATCACAATATAGAAATGCGTCTCTCATGATATTGTGCTCCGATTATATTATGATTAAAACGTAAAGCTCACTTATAGTTCAGACGTTTTTAAAATGTATAATAACTCCATATTATATGGTTCTAAACACAAGTAAATTCGCTATAGATTTTCGAATTACAAACTTGTTTTTTTTTTTTTTTAATATAATCGAATTTTCTACAATTCCGAGCATATTATATATTCAAAGGTTAAAGTGGGTGATCGTAGGGAGGACTCGATCCCCTCACCACTGACGATGGTTAAAAAGCGTCCCCTTTAACAATTTCTCCGCAAGGTACGCCGGAACGGTCAAATTATAACCAAATATTAATCAATATAATAATAATTCAGAAACTAATTTTATTATTATTATTATGTCGGTTATTTTTCTTTTTGTTATTTAATGCTAAAGATAATACAATTTATATACTTTAAGTACTTTGAAATAATTTTATTTTAAAATGGCTCTTTATTAAATAACGTAAAATTGAGCTTCATATACATACATACTATACATAAATGCAGCGTGATTTTTTCGGCGTGCTCACCCTATACTCTTGACCATGTATGATGCGTACATTTCTAGTACAATTTAAAGCACTAATAACACTATTATTATTATTATTATTTTTTTTAATCATTAATTTTTCTTTCTACCATTTATAATTTGGGTGATTTTCTTGGTTTTTTAGTTTTCTTAAATGGAAACCACTACTAATAACTTTCTATATTGTGAAAAAAATGAATTTTCTTTCAAAATATTAAATTCTTATAAAAAATTATTAATTTCATAAAAATATAATATTATTAATGCTTTAAATTTTACATGAAATATATTTCAAATTTGTTTATTATTCAGGGTTAAAAGTGGGGTTAAGCATGCTTAAAAAAACCACTCTGTATATATACATTATATATATTATAAAGTATATAAGTACATAATATAATGATTAGGGCCCGGACTTTTATGGCCTAAAAACGTGAAAAATGTCCTGTAAAAATACGATTTATTGTCTTAAAAAAATACCACAATTTTAAAAAATGCATTAAAAAAATACCCTGAAAATGTTAAAAATGTATTTAAATTCAACAAAAAACTATTCTGAACAGTTTTTTGTAATATTATTTTAAAAAAATAATTTAAAATTAGTTGTATACATTAGATATTTACCGTCTCGCGCATTTATACACTATATTATACCTGTTGTAATATCGATCGGGGTTATTATTGATATTATCGAAACTTTGCAGAGAATTACATATAGGTACCTACTAAATACGACTAATTTACGAAACAAGATAAATATTTTACATTTTTTATTATATACTTTTAAAACTTTTTATTCTACGCTAAATCGTACGTATTATATTTATTTATTCATACTCCGCATGCATAAAATATATATAGGTATGTAAAAAATGACCTAAAACTGAAAAAATGTCAAAAAAAGCTTTAAAAACTCAAAATGTTAAATACAAAAAAAAAAATGCAAAATAAAAATCTAATTTTATACTTGGAAAGCATTGCCCTGGACCGCCCACTAAAAAAAAAAAAAATTTATTTTGCAAATTAACAATGATATATCGAAAGCTTAAAACTATACGAGTACATAAGTCCCCCCTGAAAATTTTTTCCACTTAAAACCCCGATTATATTATACGAATAAATTGTAAATTCCTATTTGCTACAAACTACGGCGTACTGTTACTTACAGTAAGGTAGTAAGAATGTTGTTTACCTAATTTATAGTATGCTATATTTTATAATATAGCAGGTATACACGTACAAATGTATACGTATTTTATAGGTGTTTATATGATATATAATTTTCCATATCATTGATTTGGGTCGTCAGTCGACACACGGTCATTTTTGGCTAATTCGTGCAGTTTACAAATAATATGCAAAATATATATTTATAATGTTTAGTGTTTACACTTTACAGGGCTCAGAATGCGTAAGGTAAGTAACCTGCCCATATTGATTATACAATATTACAATGAGTATTCTTTTAACACATGTTCGTGAAACGAAAATATTTCAGAAAATTATATAAACTTTTATTTTTAAGACATATCACGTGGTTTAAATAACACTAAAATAAACAGTTGGCGAAAATGACCAGGCTAAACATACAGGATAATCAATATTTCTAAATATTACACTATAATATAGTTACAATACACAACTGGTGCCGTTTTTCTACAATTTATTCGACACACCCATCTATATTTGACTGCAGTGTTCCTTAATCCTTTACCTGTATCCTGTACAGTGTACACTGTGTAATATAAATTACTGAAAGATCGAAAAATCACTTAACTCAAATACATTATTATCTACGATGACTGTTCGATATGAATAATATTTTGGAACGCGCCTTACCTATAGAACTTATATATATGGCAGGTAATATAATATAGTATATACTTATTTGTAATAAAAATGGTATTGTTTTTATTTTTACAAATTTTCTCACCCGATTTGAAAATGAGAAGTATAACGTGGATGAAACAAAAATGTATGCATATATTTTGGACGAGACGCATAATATATTAGATGCACATTTCAAAGATTTTCGACGCGTAAATGCATATTATTTTAAGCTATATTTCGGCGCGCACGAGTCCAGTCCAGACTCTTTAGTCGTTATACCCATGGCTAAATATATAGGTATGACGGCAACAAGACGTGTTTTGGTTGCGGATTGTGCATCAGTTATTAATCCATGATTTTTCATGGAAAAGAATCTCAGCTGGCAGTGATTTTCTGTAAACGGCTTTCTGTAAATGATAATGATACATTTTGAACTTGCTCATTGTAATAATAATAATTTAGCAAAATCACCGGCCACCGCAGAATTTATTGTATAATTATTTGTCAAAAAAAAAAAAACTCGTGGGTACCGTCGTTCTGTAGTAAAATCATTTATCATTATTATTTAGAATTTTGATAACTGATAAAACTGATTGATATAAAATCGCTGCCAGTGGCGGCCATGACACCTGCGTATCACAAAGTTGCGATCATACCTATATATTTAGCCATGGTGAAAATAATAAAAATTCAATGTTCGATGCAGCTCTGAAGAATGACACTATAGTGCTATCTATTGGACTAGTTTATGAGTTATACAATTCCTGCATATTACGTTCCCATGTAAAAATTTTCCCTGCAGTTATGAAATTCCTATGAATTATTTTTCAGTGTAAATACTTTCCTGGTATTTTATTTCCTATGTATTTTTTCCTGTTTCCCCAATTTTTTTATTATTAAGTATGTATTATTTTTCAGGAAATATTTTCCTGGTATTTAATTATTCATAGTTAAACATTTGTAGCGAATTTTTTCTGTACAAAATTACTAAAATGGAAAAAGTATTCCGATCGTTTTGGTGAAAAATTTATAGATATATATATATGGATTATATAAAATAATAATTTACAACAGACCAGCACATAATATACATCATAGACAAAGAACTTTACTTTTTATGTTCCATTAACTAAATAAAATACATATTTAAATTGTCATAAAAAGTGTTCGAAAAATATTCTGAATATAATTTTTTTTTTTATATTTAGTACATTATTTATATTTATTCTAAATAGGATCGTTAAAATGTATTTTATTCATTATATCTTTTTACAGGTAAGTCTAAGTCATATTTATATTAATTATGTAGGCACCTATCAGTGGCGTATACAAGTTCTCCAGAAGACCATGCAGTGATAAAAATTTGATACCCATTCACCCCTCCCCCCAATACAAGTAAGGGTGTTACAAATAATCAAAGAAAAAGGATCACATTTTGAGTTTGTATTTTCCTAAAAATGCAAGTTGGCACAACTATTCAGTATTTGGGCACCTACACACTAAAGAACCAAAAGGTATGTTTTGTTATACATTTTGTACTCCTGGAGGCTTTAACTAAAAATTGGTTATATTAATTATATCATATATTAATATATCTACATATTACACATATAAATACATTTTTAGGGGTACATTGAACAAAGCCTTGTATGACTCATTTTGTGGACAATATTATATTTAAAGTCCTACCCCATCCACTTAATATGTATAAATATCATTAGTTCAGTTGAAACGGTTGGACTTCACATTCAGTGACAATTTATGTAGGTACATATAAATGTATATTATGTTCTAGAACACACAATGTTTTCCATGTACCTATACATTTTTATATTATAAACCACATACTTTAATCATTTCAAATAAATTGTTTTACAAATAAATAATACACCAAAAGAAAAAAAACCAATTTGTGTATTTGAACTTTATTACAATATTTATTAATTAGTTATAATAACTAATAAAATATATGTGAATTAACATATTTTAGCTATCTCTACTTAAATTATAATATAATATTTGCTTTGGAGTGAAAGTTAATATTTAACTTTCAATTAAAAAAAATGTAATTATTAACAAAAAAGTCATTTTTGAAATATTGAATTAAAAGTTTAATACTTGGTTTAATACTATTTTAAATAATAATTTATTACTTTTACTAAATGAATCAATCACTTCGTCTTAATCAATGTTAATATCATTCTCACATGACAATATCATAAGGCTTTCTAGCCAAGTATTGGTCATTGTAGAGCGTAATCTGTTTTTAATCAATTTTAGCTTTGAAAAGCTTCTTTCGGTAAACACACTTCCCACTGGTAATGATGATATTTTTAAGAATAAATAAATATTTGGAAATAAACCACAAAGATTGTTCTGCATAAATACTCTGGAAAAATAAAATATATGAAATATATTTTACTTTTCCAGGAAATAACATAGGTACAACATATACAATATAACCTCATCTTTGATTTAGAAAATGACAATCAATCTCTAGTTATAACTGATCCATCAGGTAAAATCTTTTTGTATAAACTAGAAAGAAACCTGTGGCCATTTTTTGAGAGATATTTATGTCCAGGAAGTTCATTAGGATGTGGTTAATACGGTCCGTGTTCTAAAATTTTTGATATAATTTCAAAAGTTAAATTCTTCAGTAAACAAAACTGTGCAGGGTCATTATGCAGCAAAAAACTTATTTCATTTTCTAAAATATAAAATTTAAAAAATTATATGTAGATAGGTATATCAATATATTTAAAAAAAAAAAACAAAAATTGACTTAATTTTATTTTTCTCTACTCTTCATATACATATAAGCAAAACATATATAAAATTTTTTTTTTTTTTGTTTAAATTGCTATTTGGTAAAGAAACTGTAAACTATTAAATGTTTTATTAAAAAAATGTAATTATCATTAAATATATTTAGAGATACAGACTGGATTTCCAAATTATACAAATATTTAAAAACATTTTTTAACGATACCAACAAATACTGCATTTTTGAACGCAGTTTATATGCTTTACGGAGATTAAAAACATATTCGAGTCACTATGAGTCAAGAAAGATTAAGCAATTTAGCAGTATTGTATGTACACAAAGAATATTCTATTGATTTTGAACAGATAATTGACAAATTTAATGCCAGAGGCTTCAACAAGAGGTCACTGTTTTTATAATAATTCTTAATTTTAACTTTTTATAAAAGAATAAGAGTACAAACCATAAGAATTTTATTATGATGATTCTATGTATATTTTTCAGAGCTTACATTTTGGTAAAGAAACCATCAACTATTTTATTTAATTTTTTTAATTGTGTCTATTTACCTTTAATTAATAAACTGTAATCTACATGTACAATATCTACATCTACCCAAGTTTTACTTTATTTTACAATACATAGGTATCTACAATATAAATAATTTGAATATTTTTATAATAGTGATTACCTGTTATATTTTCATGAACATTATTTCCGTGTACAGACTCCTCACATGCTATAGGTGTACTTGATGGAGACTGTAATGGCACTGAAAATAATTATATTTAATTAAAAAAACAAATTTGTGAGTTGACTTTATTTATCTATTTAAAAATGTACGGTAGCTAGATACTAACCTATTGGTACTCAAAAATATATAAATAATTTTAAATGAAAGAAAATTTTAACAAGTTCTATTTTTTGGCGTGCCCCTGAAATTTGACCAACATGTTACTTTATTAGCAAACGTGCCAGGGATTTTCATGGGGGCCCGGATATATGAACCGAATAAAAAAATGATTTTATGAAATTTTCGAAAAAAATCCGTGCCACCATGAGTAAATAAGATCCCGTAGTACCCTAGTGTAAAATTTTATTATTTGGATTTTTGAACAAAAAAATACCGTAATTTTACACTACTTATATCATACGCTGAGAGTTTCAAATAATATATCGGTACGATAGTGTCCGTAACGGTTTTTAATAATTCCAGTAAGTTATGAGTTGAATATTTTGAGTAAGAGTTGTATATTTTCTGAAACATGCTGCGGCAAACGTTTAATAATATAATGTATGTACTCGTATATATTGTCTGAATTATTATATATATATATTGTACTGAATGTTGTCCCCAAGCCATCACTTTTTTGGTGTTGTTCAGAAATGCTATAACATTTTTAGTAGCAGTACACAACGCTGGGAGATTTTGAAATCAAAAGTACGGGATTCGCTTCACTTACTTTCGGATATAAAGTGGGTTGCTAGGATTGATGCTGTCAAACCATTTGCGAAGAATCTTTCCGGATTAAAAAACGCTCTAGAAGAAATCAAGAAACTTAATCTAACTCGAAACTAATCTAATCGAAACTCGTTGAGACGTCAATGGAATTTTGAAATATATGAGTAAGTTTGAATGTATTTTTATGGCTTCCATATGGTTCAAAATTCTCCAAGCTATCAATGAGAGAAATTTAGTTCTTCAAGAGATGAATGCTACCATTGATGTTCAAATCATGAACCTTAAAAGTTTACTTTCTGACTTGCAGCTATTACGCAACCGATGGAGTGTAATTTTACACGAATATAAAATCGTTGTAAATAGTTTGGGAGATACCTCGTCAATGTTACCATCAGTCAGAAAGAAAAAACGTGGAGACATGTCTTATGGAATTTCAGACGAAAACTGCATTGATGAAGAAATCGATTTCAAGGAAACACTTTTTTTGTTATATTGGATTCAATCATTGGTGGAATAAAATACAGGTTTACTGCCATTAATAATTTGAATAAAACATTTTCATTCTTGTGGCAGTACTATGATATGCGTGTAGAAGAAATTCAAACTGCTGCAGATAATTTTATTACAAAATATTCTGATGACGTGTCCCAACAATTATCAAATGAAGTTACCCAATTGAAAAATATATATGAAACAAATTTTGAATATCATATATCTCCATTCAAGTTATTAAATGCCATAAATGTGAAAAAGTTAGGGAGATTCTTCCCCAACGTTTGCATTGCTTTACGTATATTCTGTACCTTACCAGTTTCTGTTACCAGTGGTGAGCGTTCATTCAGTATTTTAGAAGAATAAAAAACTTCAACCGATCTTGCTCAACACAAAGTAGAATATCAGGACTATAGCCACCCTGTGCTTAGAATCAGAATTGGTCAGAAAATTAAATTTCGAGGAGCTTATTAAAGCATTCGCTATAATAAAGCAATAACTATAATGTACAAGACATTTGATACTTTTACAAATAAATAAAAATATTATATTAAATAATGTTGTTTTAATTTTTAATTGTGAATATCGAACATGTATGTAAAATATTGGTTAAAAGGGGGGGACCCGTGGGTCACTACTCTTGGGCCCGATTTTCTCTCCATGGCATGGCCCTGTTAACAGGGGAAGGATAATCATAATATATGATAAACCTGCTACAGGCGTATGCTAAAAAGTAAAATTATAAAAATAATCATAACTCAACACCCACCCACCACCACAATTTGACAGCCCATGCAGTTGCATTACTTCAGACCTTAAGTATACGCCATTGGACTACCTTTACTCACTTTCTTCTTTGATATTCCTATCGTTCGATCGATTATCGAATTCATCAGTTGTCATAGTTGTTAATGTTATTTCTGATATTGTTTGATAATCGACTGTAAATAATTATATTAAAAATATTAATATTAATATTTAAATACTCTATAAAGTAAACTGCATATTGGCTGGAAGTCGATCTATGTGCAGAATTTTTGTTATCTGTTTCCCATTTTGTTGTTGTTTTCTCTTTAATACAGTTCACTATACCAACCACATGCACCTTAAATCGCATCGGAGATATATCCTCCCGACCCTCGTCGCATCAGAGACAGGCCGTCGCAACAATAACCATGCCAACTTTATTTAGTATTTTTCTATTTATAAAAATTGTCCGTTATAAATGGTAGGTACCTAGTTTTTCTTTACACTACAACGACAATTTTTCAATTAATAACTTGTATTAGCATTTTAAATTTTTATCAACTTACAAACATGTTAAAAATACGAAACAAAAAACAAATTATAGCTAATAATATTATCTAGCGACTAATGGAACAGATTTTTTTTATATAATATACATACCTATGCATTTTTACACGTTTTATGATTTGTTAAAATATTGATTTTTAAATTTTTTTTAACAACTCATAAAACTTGTGAAAATGAATATATCACTAATGAATCGGCTCTAAATAATTCAAATCAGTCGCTAAATAATTTTGTTTTTTAAATTTATTTTTCATTTTATCTTTCTATAATATTCTCAAGTTGATAAATATGAAAAATGCGTAAAAACGTAAAACATCGAAAATGGTATTTGGGTTTCCTAAATAATGAAGAAAATGGAATGAATTAGGCTGAAAAACTTGAATCTGAAATTAAAAAAATTGGCATTTTCGTCTTTTCTAATGATTTTTTAGGATTGAAGTTATAATATTAGGTATAATTAATATAATATAGTAATGTATTATATTATATTGGATGTATTATATTATCGGTACATTTTAATTTTAATTTATATTTAGTTTATTTTTTAAAGTATCTATTTCTATATTTCTAACTTACTAACCTGTTCCATATTGAGGTGTTTGTGTATCATTTTTGGGTACTGTAATATTTTGAGATTCCTCCGAAATGAATTTTCCACAAGACAATACACCTGAGAATAATTGTTTAATATATTAAATAAATACAGTACCTGTAAAATATGTAAACGTTTAATATTATTTGTATCTATACATTTATAGGTTATAGGTTTATATAATAGTATATGATATTCGATGTAATTTTTCGAGGTACCATATAAGACTACTATGTGTTTATTAATAGTGCCGGTGGAAAGGGTGGTAAACATCA
Organism: Pemphigus obesinymphae; assembly: GCA_025469235.1. Lineage (NCBI taxonomy): Eukaryota > Metazoa > Arthropoda > Insecta > Hemiptera > Aphididae > Pemphigus > Pemphigus obesinymphae. The sequence continues at coordinate 11,692 of JAIPRL010009522.1, forward strand.
TGCCCAGGGAATCGTATAAAATATTTTATTGCCCTGCGCGTATGGTATAAATTACCATTTTTTTGTTTTCCTCATTTTGAAAGTGATTTTACCCTGTATATTAATGAATACAATATAATTCTTATATAATAAATGGTGTCAAACGCTCAGGGCAAATTATATTTTTCACTCTATATAAGTATATAGGGTAGGTAGATACTTTATCGGAGATGGTAAATTGCGTCCACCAAAAAAGTCACAGAAATATTGAACTTAACAAAGATGTATAATATTTATTTTGAGAATACAAAGTGTAATGAAAAAATATGTTCAAATGTCCAGATTGGAAGCACCCTATAAGCCAGTCCTCCGTATCTATACGTACTTCCGTTTTTCCACTTTTTGACGGTCGTCACGAGCTTGCCTTGCGTCAACAAAAACAAAAAGTATGCAAAGTACATGATCAACATGATGAGTGCTTCGTACCACTTAACCACGTTGTCGATGGCGATAATCGCTAGCATGCCTATAGCGATTATGTACACACTGCTTTCCCGGATCAGTGGCCACTTTTCCACCCTGATGACCTGGGTGGCTGCCAGACCAGCACAAGCTGATACTCCGAGCGTGTTGTATACTCCACTTCCCACCATCGTGCCTACGCCTAGGTCTGACTTGGTCAAGAACGTCCCGATGATGGAGACAAGCAGTTCGGACGTGCACGTAGCCATCGCCATGAAAGTCGCTCCTGCCACGTCTGGCGAAATGCCTAAGTCTAACAGAATGAAAAATAATAATGTTGTTTATAAAAAAATCATAGGATTTCCATGAAATCACCCTAACAAGTTTCCAGACGGATTTCGGCCGGAATCGCAGAGTGAATTTTTGGAATTTTGTATTTTAAATAATCAAATAGAATAATTATTCAATAGGTTATCTTTCTAGCAATTTGTAGTCTTAAAAATCGTTGGGCACATACGGATCAGAATATCGATGTTTATTATAGTTTTAGTCCTTTCAACTAGATCTTTGAATTCAGTTTTAAGAAAGCCTACGATTATATATGTATATAGAAAGTTTGAATTATACCGATTTTAATAATATTTTTTCTCCAAAACCGCACATTTGGACAAAGTGTCATGTAGAAGTAATGTACGTGTAATTGTCACATATTCGACATTATACTGGTCACCGATAAGTGTTTCATTTATATTTTGATATACTATAAGTTATAACTTGAATATAATAAGTTGTATTATGTACTAGTGTCGTTTATTTTAAAAAGTGCGTTGTTAACATGTTTGATTTGCTACAGGACTTTGATATTAAAGTCAACCACTGATCTGGAAAAAAACATGAGGCATGGACGAACTTCATAGAGCACTAGCGGAAAAACCTTCTGACACATTAGACAGTATCATTGACAACTGTGTGGAAGTGTTGATTGGAATGACGATGAAGATTGTGTACACTGTATAATCTTAAACTGGCCTAGATTATTACCGAATTAACAAGTGAGAATCTATCTCGTCAGACGTTAGATAACTATCAACTTGTTTGAATTGATTGAATCATGACGTTTCCATGACCTAACAGGGCATTTCGATGTTCACTGCACTGTATCCAAACTACTAAGTACTAGAGAAGTATTATTTCCCAAGGTTACGTTGTTATATGAAACACCACATTGGGGGATGTCCAGAACATGTTTTGTTCAAAAAACCACGTGGGAAACAATTAGAATTGCTTCGTCCCATCGCACCAGGCAATCGATCATTTGAAACGATCAACGCGGACCATTTGGGTCCCTTACCAATCAGAAAATGAGGTATATGCTATATTTTCGTTATAGTAGATAATCTGACAAAAGACGACAAACTTTATTCATCGTATACTGTGGCCGCGAAATATGTTTTAACTCAAATTTAAAGTTTTATTTTTACTTTTGGTTGACCAATACGCTTAAACACTGATTGAGGTACTGCATCGTCATCAGTCTTTCCATAGCTATAATGATCAGTCAAATAAGTGAACGGTACTGTGTTGACGGTCATCACTACCACTATGCTGGGTTAAAAGTTATGGTACCATGATTTACAAAAACTAGAGCACTATTTGAACACAATTGTTAATATTACCACAAGAGTCTCGCCATTTAAGGCTGTCTACGGTTATTCTGCATTGTTACAATGAAAGTCTAAATGTTGAACCTCTTTGGGTCTTTGGCATAGGTACACTTCACCATACCTTTGTCATACCAATAATCCCATAAACTTTTATATACACGTATAGCTTGAGCATCGTAGTTACCACTTGAACCTCATTACTACATTAGCGATGGACAAAGTATCCTATCCGTACTCTATAATAAATATTTTATTAAATCTTAGCTTACTTTTTTAGATACTTAAATAATACATTTGAAGATTATTTTGTGTATTATTAATAAGGGGGTTATATGGGTGATAGTTTTTAACTTTGGAAAAATTGGTAAAATTTTCATTGTGTTATAGCTGTTAAGTGTTAATACACTCAAATGTAATTTCATCTCTCCCCCCCACATAAACTGAAGTACAATACGCCACTGTCATTAATTTGTGCACCATACCTGTACATATACAAAATACTGATGGTAGGTAATAGTCCTGACAAACGAATGTTATGAAAATAAATCCATAAAAAGCCACCAGTAAGTGAATGATAATAGCGCCGTGTCGTCTTTGTTCTTCGGTGAAGAAATCGCGAGGAAATTCTTCAATTGAACGGTGGGCCTTTTCACACAAGATTGAACTGTTGTTATGATTGATGTTTGAATTATTTCCTAAAATTATTTTTTCAAACAATAAATAAAACATAATTTGTAAAAAAACAATGATTAGGTACATACATTAATTAAATGAATGTGGTTCTAGTTAAGATGTTTTTTTCATCCATTTCGATATTGATATGTATAGAAGTGGTTAAAAAGCACTATAAAGCACAGAAGAAATTTCAATTTTTGAATTGGAGGGGCAGTTGAACATAATATATCTCTTTATATACTATCTTAAATAATTTATATAATATTATTAATTGTATTATAACAATAGGTATCAACTTATGTCCTAATTCCTATATTAGCTTCCAATATTAGTTCTGCAACTAATGATGTAAAAAACGGTTTTTTTTTCTGGATTTAAAATTGTGTATTGTTGTTTAACGTTATTTAAAAAAAATCAAAAATTCATTGTCTCGTTTATATATATAATAGGTTAATAGGGTGTTCCTAAAACGTATGACAATCTTATTTGTAGACAATTTTATTTTATTTATAACATAAAATGTAAATTATTTTGATTTACTTAACAATTTGCGAAATATTTACAAAAATATAAAAATTTCCCATAAATATTGAAAAATTCAACTAATTCAAACTTCAAGTGCAATTCAGCACGGATTAACCTTGTTAGATTGATCCAAACATTTTTGTAGTTCATTTTCATAAGTATGTAATATGTACATACACATTTTTAGGTGTTGAGCCCGAAATATTTTTTAAACTTAAAATTAAGGAATACCCTAATATATATATATATATATATATTATATGTACAATTTTATCGAATACGTGGTAGTTTCAAGGCAAAGCCTTAGGAAAGGTAGAGACCATGCCCCCACTCACCAGATTAGTAACTTGTAGTATATATTTATTGTAGTCAGAATTATGAAAATCGTTTAGATATAGATGGTGGAAGTTGGTCTAACGTAATTTTGGTCTTCGCCTCTCGGACAGAATTGTGTATTATTATTATTATTTTAAATATAAATGTAAAGGTGAGTCGCTGCAGCGGCATATCTTAGACGAGTTAAATAAGACACTCGTTTAACCCGATGACTAAAATAGCTTAAAATAATATTTTCGATTTTTTTCTATACTGATATGTATTTTTCATTTAAAATATATTTTAAGTTACCACTTACCGATTATGTCCGAGGCTTACACGCATAATTACTTATGATTATATTTGTATTACCCTATTTTAATGAAAAAAGTAATAGAATAGTATATTTTTTTCAGTTTACACATCTATCTGCAATTAATTTCAGCATTAGAGCCTTTTAAAATCCTTCGGTCGTGCTTATATATTGCAGGAGATCAGGAAGCGGAGACAGCCACAGAACCGCCATAATCACTCTGTATTGTATGTACATATATATAAAATGATTAACCAGCTCTACCCATAACTAAAAAAAAATGGCTTAGTCTCTGATAATAAGACATAAGTAGATGCTATAAAGTTTTACTACGTAATTTAATCTATTTATTATAAATACTTATTATATATAGATAGCCTATGGTTGGTATTAATTAAATTAATAATTTTCAAGCGGTAAATAATATATACTATATATATATAAATATATATTGGTTAATCAGATATGTGAAACGCATACTTATACAACGTGAATTAATAATAAGTAATCTGAGTAATCATGATTTCACCTACCAGTTACCACTTAAGATTTAATACTGTTCATAAATAATTATGCGCTTACTTGTGTTAAAAATATAAAGTTTCAGTCTAATTGTTAAGCTTTTGATATGATGACTATATTCCCAGTAGTTAGGTACTAAAATTTTTAAAATTACAAACAATAATACTTAAGCGTACAAATATTGATGAGCTATATATTATACTTGATATTTCTTTATTGTGTAAAGTTATTTTTCTTATTTGCTGTAAACAAACAGTATCTAATATTTATACAGTATTATTTATATGTAATAAGCATATTTGCCGAGGATTAATATTATTGTGGTGCGTATTAAGTACTAATATAGATAGTGAAGAAATATGTAATTTTTGTTATAAAAACAGATAGAATAGATACATATGGAGTTTCTAATATATATTGAATTTTAATTAGAGATTCGAAAAATGTATGTTCCGTTTTCTAATATTTGTTTATGTTTAAAATATAATTTAATAGTGACTGTATAGTAACTACTGAATGTCACATTATTTACGTATACGCAAATGATTGTATTATTATGCACCTGATTAAAATGATCGAATAAACAGTAGATGTGTATATGAATCATAGATTATAGGCATTATAATATAGGATTCATATTTCATATATATATATCAACTAATAAGATACCATTATTTTTCGTTTATCGCTTTTAATGGCATAATATGCCGGTTTAATATTCTTAATAATTTACCCCGTTTAATAATAAAAATTATTGAATAATATTCAAATACAATTAAATTGTTACCTTTAAATTTAATCTATATGTAGGTATATATTAATGAAAAAACTGTTTAGTCCCGAATGCAAATCTACACCGTTTGAAATATCGAAACCAAGTTTTGCACCGACACTCTCTTAACTCCCAAGTGTATCATATGGGTGGTCAAAACTTTTAATTCGATTATTGAAGAGGGAAGGGGAAATGGGTTTTAATTATATATACGAGTACATATGTTTATATATACATATATATATATATTAGTGATGTTACGAACTGTTCGATTTTCAAACCGAACCGAACAGAACCCGGGGTGTTCGGTTCGGTTCGAAAATCGAACTCAAAATTGGAAATATTCGAATCAAACTAAACACAAAATAGTTCAGTTCGAATATCAAACCTAGGAAAAAAAATTTGAAACTAATTTATCGAAAAACGATAAAAAGAAATGGAAAAATGTGGAATCCTTCTTTACTTAGACTTAAAATTATGTTTTTATGCAAATATACATAATTAATAAAAAA
>JAIPRL010009523.1:0-17429 GCA_025469235.1 Pemphigus obesinymphae
GACATGGGTCACATTCTCTTTCTGAAAATCCCATTTTACCTACTTGATTGGTTTCAAAATCAATAGATTTCATCTTGTGGTCATAAGTATTCAATCTATCTATTTTTTTAAACTTTGAAGAGTTATTCAAAAATAGGTTTTTATTTAATTATATTATATAACATATTTCGCTCAGAATCGTTTATCAAATCCAATTATTAATTTTTTCTTTTAAAACTAAAATAATAATAATAATAATACACTACTATGATCATAAGACAACTGAGAGAAACTTTATTTTAATTTTAATATAAAATATAAAATATAGGGAATTATCACCTGACATTTTAACACTAAACCTATATATTATATATACGTATATTAATTTTTTTAAATAAATTATTAAATAACAATTTACTATAGGTTTCCTAATTGAAAAATATCCAAGTTAATTAACGCCTAAAGCTGCATACAGAACATGGAAATTACAATTTAAGGATGGAGATTGCCCTCTCCTTCTTGGAGTTCTTATTGGATTATAATATTGATTATTATTATTATTTTTTCAATTTAATATTTATATTTTTTTTCCACCACTCCGACACCATTTATCTATTATTTATCATATATCATTTATCTGTACATTTATCGTTTCTTATCTACTACTATATTGGTGAGGATACATACATTTAAATGGGAGAGATTATATTAAATATTTAAAAAATAATCATGGAGATATAAAAAGATATTATTTTTACAAATAACTCCACCCTCAAGATCGGCTATATTTTTATTTCTAAAAGATATATCCCTCATGGAACGTTACTTGCATTCTTTGTAAAATTATTAACGAAAATATGATTTCTATAAATTTGTTGATATTAATAACCACAATAATAATAATTACAAAATTCAATTTCAACACAATTATTGTAAATTTTTTATTTACTAATAATTCCAAATGGCTATTCCTTGGGTTATAATATTATATTGATGAAGCAGAAATATAAAACTATATAACAGTTATTATTTTAATTATAAAAATAATAATAATAACTTTTAACAGTAATATTTTCCTCTAAGGGGACACTCTATGTTACGGGTTTAACGAACCGTTCCTAACACATCCTAAATGATGAACCCTGCGAATTAGAATTAGTATAGCCCTAGGAAATTTTAATGCCAAATTGGGAAAAGAAAACATATTTAAAGCCACTATTGGTAATCATAGCCTGCACGACATAACTAGTGAGAACGGATTTAGGCTTACAGATTTTGCAAGCGGTGGGGAACTTATTGTGAAAAGTACAATGTTCCCACACAAAGACATCTATAAGAGGACATGGGAAGCACCTAATTTTAGATATACCAATCAAATAGACCATGTTCTGATTAACACAAGGTTCAAAAACCATCTACATTATGTGAAAATAGTCGGAGGAGTTGACTGTAATTTGAACCATTACCTGGTGAAAGGAAAACTAAAGTGAAACTTAAGAAACTAGCAGTTAAAAAAAGGAACAATTATGGACAGATATGAAGTAAATAATTTAAAAGATAACAGTGTATGTGAGAATTTCAAGCGACAGCTGCTAGAAACAATTTCTGACTTAAACATAAGCCAATTAAATACAATAGATTGTAAATAGAAGGCAATAAAGGAGACTATAAAATTGGTCACAGACACGATGATAGGTAAACAAAAGAAAAATAAGAAACCATGGTTCAACACGTCTTGTGAGGAGGCACTTAATAGAAGAAAAGAAGCTGGATTACAATGGATCAACGACTCCTCCAATAGAGAGAAGGAAATTACTTATAAAGAACGCCAAAAATAAGCAAATAATATATTTAGATTCGAAAAACAAAAATACGCAAAAGACATACTGAGGGAAGCTGAGGCCAATCATAGAGCTAACAAAACTGGTGAATTGTGCCAGAAGATTAATTCAATTAGGGGTGGATACAAAAAACACGAAAGATTCCTAAAAAATAAGGATGGCTCTTTAATTACGGAACAAGACCAAATTCTAGAAAAATGGTGACAGTATTTTGATAAATTGCTTAACTGTGAGAACCCAACTGAATTATTTACATGGACAACATTAGTACCTAATGACATTGAATGCCCACCTCCAATAGAGAAAAATAGAGAAAAGAATAGAAATAGTAAAGCAAAAAAATCTAGATGAGGAGGAAATAAAAAGAATACATGATATTATCGAAAATATATGGTCTGAGGAACAACCCTCGAAAGACGGGGGTGCAGCTTTAATGTGTCCTATCTATAAAAAGGAGATCCCCAAAAATGCAGTAATTACAGAGGTATTGCATTATTAAATACAACATAAAAAGTCTTAGCATATTGTATACTAGACAGAGTAGTACCTATAACAGAAAGTGACTATCAGGGTGGGTTTAGACCCAATAGATTTACAACTGACCAAATGTTCATATAAAGACAAATTATCAAAAAACGCTTTGAATTTGATAAGGATGTACACATATTATTTGTAGATTTTAGAAAATCATACGACTCTATCCACAGAGAAAGCCTTGTAAACATCCTCAAAGATTTCAAATTCCCCCAAAAAATTGTTAACCTTATTGGAGCCAGTTTTAATCAAATGGATATACAGATCAAGATAGGTTACGTAACATCACAGCCAACGAGAGTAACGACATTGCTTCGACCAGAGATGCATTGTCTCCAGTACTGTTTAATTTGATACTGGAGGAGGTAATACGTCAAATGAATATTTTAGAAGGAGTTACTTTAGGTGAGATTACAATTTGACTGTTAGCATGATGGTATCGCTCTCCTTGGAGAAGATTTGGATATGATAAAACATTTAGGAAATAAACCAATAAATATGGCAAAAAAGTGGGCCTAACCGTTAAAGAGGATAAAACAGAGTACATAGTGGTTAGCCGTAGAAATAGAAATGGTATACAAGAAAAATATATCAAAATAGAAGAGCCAAGTTCAAAAGAGTGTCACAATTTAAAAATCAAGGGTCGGTTCTAACGAAGGATAACGATGTTAATACGGAGGTTTCATCAAGGATACAACAAGCTAATAAAGGATATTATGGACTAGAAAAAGTCCTGAAATCAAAGGTCTTATCGAAATACCTAAAAATAAATATGTACATGACACTACTAAAACCAATTAATTTATACGGCTCCGAAACGTGGAAAGGAAAACCAAAAGAATCGAGACTAATGATATTCGAAAGAAAAGTTCTACGGAAAGTTTACGGCCCAGTCTTCCATAACCAACCCAATGAATGGAGGAAACTGCATAATAAGGAACTCTAAAGACTTTTTCAGAGGCCGAATAAAGTTAGAGAGATTGCCAAACGAAGACTAAGTTGAGCAGACCATGCTTGGCGCAAACAGAGTACTTTAGTCAAACGGGTGATTAAAGAAGATCCTATGGAAAAAAGACCGTTAGGTAGACTTAAGCTAAGATGGGAAGATAGTGTGAAGAGAGAAGTTGAAAATATATAGCCTGATACCTAATGGAGAGAAGCAGCAGAGGACAGGGACAGGTGGCAAAGTTAATCGTTAGCAGTATGGTTTTAAAGGCCGAAACTAAGAAAGAAGAAGAAGAAGAATAACAGTTATTAAATATACCTTATACAGTAATACTGTAGTAGTTGTTTTAAGAGTATATAATTAATATGTACAACAAATCTTATAAAAATTAAATTAAATATATATTTATAAGCGTTGAGTTTTTGTGTATTTCTAAAATTGTAATTATATAAAATGCACGTGTAGTCATGTGTTCGATACATTTTTGAATTACCTGCCTACTTTGTCAATCTATTCAACAGAAACACTTTAGTAGCGAAGGACTATCTACTAGAAAGTGAACGCCAGTTTCGGCTGTAGGTGAAATATTGTTTAATTAGTTTATTAACGGTATTAATTTTCAAAAATGTTCGGTCACCAACTATTATGGATCCCGATAAAATAATTAATCTGAGATATACAAATTGCATTCAAAATTTATTCCACTTATAAAGTGTAAACTTACAAGGTATTATTTTCAAAAGGTATTGTACCTAATAGTAGTCTCACTCAAAAGGAGATGCACCCGGTAGGTGTTGCACTCAAGCTAATAATTTAAATTTATAACTATATATTCCTAGTTATAAATTTGAATGTTTAGAAAAAATAATAATAAAATATACGACATATAATTTGTTTTCATTAAATTAGAGGTCTGTTTAATACAATAATATAATTATAACAAGAAAATTCCACGATCCATATATATAAAAAGTTAAAAACCTTCAAGGACCGCCAAATATTCCTACGGCCATAGTGCAGGCTTATAACAGTAATCTTCAATATATAAAATATAGAAATAGTTTCTCATATGTCACAATTTTTGTAATTATTTTTTTTTTTTTTATAAAAATTATAATTAAAAATTAATTTTTTTAATAAAAATCTATTTTAGTACTCACCATTTTTTTTTATTAAAAATGTTTAAACCTATCAAGTAATAGCTGGAATATAATACGCAATAACATTACTGATTTACCCTCTAATTGCACTATAGAAGAAAGAACTTGAAAACCACTTTTAAATACCTTCAAAGTTTTAAAAATTAAATAGGTCCACTCTTTATGACCGCATGAGGACGCTTACAGAGTATCGGCACAATCGGATGAGTTATATTATACAATCTTCTTCTTCTCCTTCTCCTTCTCTCCTAACTATTTGGGGTCGGCCACCCTTGTCCTTCCACTTATGGCACTTTCACTTAACTCTATCTCCCACATCTTCTTCACTTACTCCCACCTTCCTCATATTACTCGCTATTACATCCCCTCATTCTACCGAAAAAGATTTCGGTCTTCCCTCCCCCTCTTACCAACAACATGCATTTCCCTTAATATTCTTATTGCCTCAGTCTCTTCCCTCCTTAATACATGCCCGAGCCATCTTAATCTATTCTCTCTCATTTTGTCTACTATCGAAGGTACCCCTATACTACCTCTGATATACTCATTCCTTATTTTATTCCCTCTAGTAACTCCACTCATCCACCTTAACATTCTCATCTCAGATACACTCATTCTCTGTTCTATCATTCTACCTACTGCCCAACATTCCGTTCCATACATCATGGCAGGTCTCACCACTGCCTTATACAATTTACCTTTTAACCTAATAGGGATTCTTTTATCACACAGAATACCTGACGCTTCTCTCCACTTCGTCCATCCACACTTAATCCTGTGTTTCATATTCTCTTCGAAACCCCCATCTTTCTGTACAATGGACCCTAAATACTTGAACCTCTCCACTTCTCCCACCACATCACCACTTAACTTTATTTCTAGCCTTTCCCTATTCTCTCTGTGTCCCCTTTCTCCAAAATCATACTCTATATATTCTGTTTTACTCCTACTAATCCTTAGTCCTTTACTTTCCAGAGCTTCCCATCCAATCTTCAAGTCTACCATTCACTTCTTCAGGACTTTCTATCAGTACTAAATCATCTGCAAATAACATGCACCATGGTACCTCCCCCTGTATATCCTTTGTTATCTCATACATTACCAGGGAAAATAAGTAAGGACTCAAAGCTGAACCCTGATGTACCCCCACTCTGACCCTAAAATCCTCAGTTTCTCCACACAGACTTCTCACTCTAGTACTCGCCCCTTCATACATATCTTCAATAATGTTCACATATACCTTTGGTAATCCTTTCTTCATTAAAGCCTACTTTAAGATCTCCCTAGGAACCCTATCATAAGCGTTCTCTAGGTCAATAAATACCATACACAATTTCTTTTTCCTTTCTCTGTACTTCTCAACAATCTGTCTCACACAAAATATTGGCTCCATTGTTGACCTCCCAGGCATAAACCCAAACTGATTTCTAATAACAGTTGTCTCACCTCTTACCCTTTTATTTATTATCTTTTCCCAAATCTTTATACTGTGGCTCATAAGTTTTATCCCTCTATAATTTCCAGAATCCTGTACAACTCCTTTACCCTTAAATATTGCTATTACACAACTCTTCCTCCACGCTTCTGGAATTTTTCCTTCTACTAGTACCTTATTTAAGAATTTTGTCAGCCATTCTATACCTAAGCTTCCTAATACTTTCCATACTTCTACTGGTACTCCATCCGGTCTCACCGCTTTCTTATTTTTCATTTTTCTCACAGCATTCCACACTTACTTTTCCCTTATTAAATCCACCATACCAAAATTTCACTCTACCCGATCAATTGCCTGTCTCGGAAATTCCTCATTTAATAATCCCTCAAAATAGTCTTTCCATCTCTTTATAACTTCCTTTTCCTCTGTCAATACCCTCCTATCCTCATCTTTTATACACCAAACATTTCTAAAGTCCCTGTATTGTTTTTTTCTTTTTTTAGCCAGCCTGTACACTTATTTTCCCCTTCTTTAGTTTCTAACCTCTCATACAACTCATCATATTTCTCTAATTTAGCTTTAGTCACTGCACTTTTTGCTGTTTTAGATAAACTTTTATACTCTACCGAATCTTCCCTCTCTCTGTTTTTCTGACATTTCTTAAACTGTACTTTTTTATTGATATTATATCCTGTACTTCTGCCCACCACCATGTTTGCTTATCCTGTGGCATATTACCTGTACTCACGCCCACGACTTCCTTAGCAACTTTCTTAACACCCTCTGCTACCTTTTCCTCCATTTCGTTTATATTCCTTTCCATGTTCCACATCCCTGTCCCAATTAGTTTTCTTATAAATACTTTTTCATTTTCACCCGTTAGTTTCCACCACCTAATCTTCGGTTCCTGAACTATATTTTTCTTTTTGTACACCCTATTTTTTCTACACCAAATATCCATAACCTTTAACCTATGTTGTGCTGTCACACTTTCTCCCGGGATCACCTTACAGTCCTTACACTGTTTCAAACCCCCTCTCTTCCACATAAAATAATCAATTTGTGATTTGTGTCCTCCACTCTTATAAGTTATATAATGCTCTTCTCTCTTTCTAAAATAAGTGTTCACAATTGCTAATTCATACGTTGATGCAACGTCAAGTATTTTTTCTCCAGCCTCATTTCTCTTTCCATACCCATACTCTCCATGCATTCTATCATAATTTATTCTATGACAGCCTACATGTCCATTTATATCCCCACTAATTACAATATTCTCATTTCCTTGTATTCCTTGCATTACTTCATCCATCTCTTCCCAGAACTCCTCTTTCTGACTTTCCTCACATCCCACTTGTGGAGCATAAGCACTTACTATATTTAATACCTTATCCTCTAATATTACTCCCACTAAAATAACCCTATCACTTTTTCTAATCACCTCTACCACTTTTCCTTTCATTTCATCATCTAATATCACTCCTACACCATTCCTTGTACTAGTCCTTCCTGAATATATGATTTTATACACCTCACCAATTTCTCTTGCTTTCTCCCCTTTCCATTTTGTTTCTTGCACACAACAAATATTCACATTCCTCCTCTTCAAAACTTCTGCTAACTCCCTACTTCTACCTGTCAATGTTCCTACATTCCACGTACCTACCCTCACCTTGAACCTATCCGGCGTACTTAAGCGCGAATCTAATCCAAAACATTTTGGTGCTTTTCCTACACCATCGACATTACGGCCGTTGGGTATACCCGCACATATAACTGATGGAATGGCTACCGCAGCCGCTGTCAGGCTGGTACTGGTCACTTGGTCACTTAGCTATCTCCACGCCCAAGTACGCAATTTTGTTTTTCTCGCGAACATCCGAGATGGGAAAACTCACCTATATTCTTTTAAATACTCCTCATACTTTTTTGACAAGTTTTATGCCGGCTGTCGACCTGACGCAATCTCAACTAGTCGATTTCTACGACAGGCATGAGAAAACCACTAAAGCACTAAATAATTGTAACGGGGATATATATCCTAATATAAAATTTATTTTGATGATACTATGTACACCTCCAGTGCCTACCAGTAAGCCAGAAAGGATGTATTCTAGCCTTAAAAGAATAAAAACTTATCTTCGAAACAGTATGTCAGAGGTAACTAACAAATAGTTGTACTTAAAAAAAATAATTTTCTTAATACATAATAAGTAATAGTTAATTGTTAATTTATTTTGTTTAAAGAATCGACTTAATGGTCTGGCAATGTTGGCTATTCATAGGAATATTGAATTTTCAATTGATGAGGTCATTGACATACTGGTCAAAAAGCCAAGAAATTTACCAATCTTATTATAAATTACTATGTAAAATAAAAAAAAAAATCATGTTAATATGTGATAAGTTATCAATATTTTGTAAAGGGTTGTGTGGGGGCAAAGCCCCCACGGGTTTCCCTTGAAGTATTATTTGATATCCCCCTCATAAGATATTCTGAATTACGCCACTGAATTATAAAGGATCTGTTTATGGGACCTTTTCCAAATTACATTTTTTCTGTTTATATTGTGAATATCATTTCAAACCAATAATCGATACTGGTTAAACAAGTTTAACTTTATAGACATTTTGGTATCAATTATGTTTTAACAGGACAAGTGAAAAAGTTGCATCAACTTTTAAAATAAAAAAACACTTATCTGAATAATTTTAATACTATGGGGATGGCATTGGATACTTGTCATATTAAGAGAACGCCACACTAAAAGGAAAAGTATAAAATGATCCAAAGATGTTCATAAGACTTTTCTAGGAAAATAGGAAGGAAGGGATGTTTGGATATATATATTTTTTTTTATAGTTCTAGGGGAATGTTTAAACATCAGATTGATAACGAAAATTACGAATCGTTTGGATTTCTAAAACTAACTAAATAATTAGTTTCAAAATTCTAGAACAATTTCAGTTGTTTAACTTGTTATTTATAAAATTCGAGACGGCAACCAATGAAACTTTCAAAAAATTGACTTACAATTACTTTCAAATTAAAATAGATCAATTTATTCTTATTCCTGTGTTGTAGAATAATATCAATAAAGTTGGCACACATTTTTGTTAACCTCGAAAAATTGAGTAAATATTGACTTGTACATTTCGTGACTGAATTTAAAAATGCTTGCTAGTTGCAATTAACTTGCAAAATATTGACAATGGTTTTAGAGAATAATATGGACAGTCGATGGGCCTATAAAATATTTTGCTCGGTGGATATACCTACTATATTAGATCCCAATTTACAATTTAAATGATAATTTACTATAATATAATATTGAAATTTCAGCTTTTTTTTTGTATTTTTTCCAATTATTCCTATTAAATACTATCTATACTGTTTTAGTATCAGTGGCGCAGAAGAAGGGGGTAGAGGGGGCCGTTGCTCCACAAGATATAAAAAAGTTATACTTTAGCCCCCTTGAATAAAATAAACAATCATCATCAATGTAAACGTGTATAATTAATTTGTAATATATAATAAATAATACTCAAAGGTTATACTTGATACTTGATCATTAAGTAGGTAGGTACCCACATAGATTTTTGTTTCTAGTTATTCCATATTTTATTAATTATTAACTTTGTAAATAACATACATACATACATATACATATATACTACATAATATAAATAGATATGTTTATATTTATATATGTCTTATATGAACTTATAAAGAAAAAAATTATGAAGTAACACATTTTTCACATATATTTTTATGTTTAATTGGTTTCACATTTTCTTAGACATTTAATATAATTATTATACCTACTTATATATTTAAACACATTAGTGAGAGATTTTATGTATTACATACTAAAAAAATATACGAGTATATAGGCTTCAAATAGTCAAATGTTTGGCCCCCAAATGAAAAATAGTTCTGCGCCACTGATTATTATATAGATTGTCATACCTGTAGTAATGACTCTTGGGCTACTGATAAAAATATATTCACCAAGCACAAACGGAAAGACGTTAAAAAATAATTTTAGACTTAACGATACAACTGCAGTATTGTAAAATCAATAGAGAAGAGCACGCGGGAGACGGCCTATATATTGTCGTCTTTCGCAATATTTACTATCGAAATCATGTGAATATAGTGACGTAGTATTTAAGTGTTGCATATATCATGCTCTCGAATTTGAATGAACAATAATCGCATGCGCGCGTGATAAGAACTGTTTAGAAACAGATAAAAAAAAAAAAAAAAAAATGTTAAATTGTAAGTTTTTTCATTATTTTTTTCATAAGAAATCCCTTCTGTCGTTTCCACGTGTGTCCAAAAGTGTCTGCGTATACGCAATCGTGTCGCGCCCCTTCCCCGTATATATATATATATATATATATATATGGTTTGCGAGTCCTCTTCTTCCGGACGAAAGTGACATATTATTATTGTCATATAGTATACACGCGGTTATTATTATATTACGTATATTGTCTAAAATATCGTATAAAATCACATCCGTCGCGGAGAAATTTGGTTATTATACGCACTCGACGACGACGACGACGATGACACCGATTGTTGTGCGGATAACTCTTCTATGTATATTTCGCCAAACACGACGTGCCATCTGCGGTACCTCTTTTCTCCTTCTCCTCCTCCTCCTACTCCTCCTCTCGCCACTTCGGGGTCGGCGACATCTGGCAGAACATCGGCAAACCGAAAACATTAATTCGGAGCCCAACACGAAGCATGCAGGCGTCAACGGGCCGTCGCGCCGCCGTCAAGTTTTTACTCGCGACGATACGGTCGCGATTATAAACATATATTGTGTAAGGGTTGCGCGCGTGCAGGGATTGTCGGGAAATAACAACATATTATTACATTTTATTATATTTCGTCCCAGAAAAACCGTATATACTCGTATATATACAGTATGATAAACAACTGCGTTAGTCGTGATTTGCGCTCGTATATTTCTATAATATGCGCATTTATACTATTATTTTTGGGGGTGAATTTCTCGTTGATATTTTCGAGAATATTATATCGTTCGTCCGGCTAAAAACGGAGCCGGCTGCAAGTCGCGAATATTGAAAAATAAACATTTTACATTCCGATAACGTATATATAGCTATGTATAAGTGGCCGTTTTACAATGAACCGGCGTATGTTTAGCGTGTTTCGTTTTTTTTTTTTTTTCTTTTCTCCGTTAATAAATTTTTGACCGGAAAGAGCCGAGGAGGCGTTTGCATGCCATATCGATGTATAGGAAATCAGCTCTGTAGATATGGTACCCTATACATATAGCATTTTATGAATTTTTCAGTAATTTCCGTCGGGAAGAAGAAAAAAAGTAGCCGTTTATATATACAGTGTATACTGCAGCGGTATAGTCGTAAATAATGTTTTGGGTATACCTACGTTTCAATTTTGCAATATAATTTATAAATTTAGGTAGGTATCTACTTTTATTGTGTATTGAAAAATTTTAATTTCTCTAAATTTAAAAAAAAAAAAATGTGATGTTCTCTTATTATTTAACGTCTCGCAGAGTTTACTTGTATCGGGGGATTCACACTATAGAGCTTTTAGCGTGTAACGTGGCAGCGTTAATTAATTAGACAAGAAAATTAGAACATTGATAGAATAAGAAACTGGCGAAAATAATAAACAGTTTAAACGGAACCGCGCTAAAAGCTCTACAATGAATTCGCTTTTATACTAGATATTTTCAAGGTTGAATTTTCCGTGTAAGAAAAAAAACGTAACGCTTGTTATAATTTCGTGACGTCATGGATTTTAACCGTAAAAATCTAGGTACGACTGGATACTTGTTAGCACTTTTTTTTAAACTTATTTAGTTTTTTTCCCATATATTATACCTACTCATTAGTTTTTTCTAATTAAAATAAATTTAGCGTTTATAAATTATAACCACAAAAAAATATTTTAAAAAAATACAGTAAAATGATTATTGATTATTTATTTGAATAAAGTAATATTTTATTAGGGGATACGATCTTATACACGCGTATTCGTTTTATTTTCGTTATGGATATACGCCGTATACTCGCGTATATCCTCCACTACAACACTGAGTGTATACTTATTGTGTGTACTCAGAAATTCTAGATTTAAGGAATTTAAATGGGCCAATATTGATATGGGATTTATATTTTTATTGTATTTGTTGGTTACTAAAGTACGATTTCTGAGTTATTGTAATTTGACAGAATGTGTATACAATATACATAGTTATACTTATAAAGTATAATATACTTATACCTACTGACATTTTTTATTGTCATATACAAAAAATAAAAAAACAACTTTGTAATGCTATATATACTTATACAGTGTGATAAATTTGAAACTATAACTTTGTGTATGCATTATGTATTAGGTACGTGCAGGTTTTGGAAAAAAATTTACTTGGAGTTGATTTTATACAGTGTAAAATGAAAGTCGATTTTTAATATAACAAAACGACAAATAAAATTATCATGGTAACCTATTTTTATTTATTTTTTTTTTTTTTTACATAATATTATACCAAAGCTCCGATCAGAATCATTTTTATCCAATGCAATAATTTATCATTGCTTTTCAATTTAAAATAAAAAAAAAAGATTTTTAAAACCGAGTGGGTGCGTTTTCCTGTCCATTATTATTGTTATCGTATGCCTTTAAAATCACAACTGGTAACAAATACAATAATAACATTTAAAAATTAAAAATTAACAAATAACGACGGAAATGTACGTGTTTACGTAACAAATCATGATTTGCATAATCTAACGTCTACGTTCATTAACCCCGCAGTAACCGAGAGTCGGGGCTGTAAAGAATACTTTTAAAAAGTATTCGAGTAAGTTATATAATACAATGATAATTATACATAATATATACTGACATATTTTGAAAAAATCATGTTTTTGAAATGTAATATTAAAATATAGGTATACTTATATACAGTAAATATATGACCAAATAATTATTACATTTCAAAAACATACATAATTTGTTCAAAATGTTTGTCAATTAAATATAATTAAGTACAATTTGCGAGAAGATGTGACATTTTGAATCCTAATAAAATAATATGACATGAATATAAAATATAAAAGTATTTAAAATAAATTAGTTTTCAATACCATAAACATTTATTTGACTACTACTCGAATACAAGAATGAAAAAAAGTATTTGAATACCAATATTCAAATACTTGTACTCAAATATTTTATAACTCTGTCGAGAGCTTCTGTTAACTCCATATTGATAATTTCTGCCTGGGTATAGATTAAAACCTATCAGCGGTCATCTAAGACCGAGTAAGTGCAATAATAGGATCCAGGTGTTATATGTTGAAACCTTAAATTTTTTTTCTATTCCTTTTTTTTTCCAAGAGATTAAATAAAATTTCCAATTACAATTACCTGTTTTTAAATAGGGAACATCAGTATAGATTTGCTCGTATTGAGGCACACACCACTCGTGAATGTCAACCGGTAAAAGGTGTATAATATACTTATTATGAAATAAAACAAATCATGTTTTGTTTTTACAAATAATCGGTTATGTTTTTTTTTTGATTTAAAGAACCTACCAATACATTAATAATGAGTTTTATTTGATTTCTAATAGTTATATAAAGACTGAATAGTATATGTTATTATCATGGTTTATTATTAACAATAAAATATAGGACTTTTAATAGTAATCTTTGAGGAGGGCAGGGAATTGATAAATCCATTTGTTAGAGCTTTGCTATTTTACAGTAGTTACTGTATCATAAGTAGAGTTACAGGGTGGGTAATGAGGTAATTCTTTCCCGTTCACACACAAAAAAATAATTAAGAAATTTATCTCAGAAATCGATAAAATAAGATTATTTTTATCCCGCCCTCCATTTCTTGACCACAGAATCCGACTTTGATGTAGTCATTAATATTATCGTGAATTTTATTATTATTATATAGTATTTAATTATAGCATATAAGGTTATTATTTTGGAAATTTGGAAAAATTATGATTTCTCAAACATTCATTATAAATTAAATTCTAAAAAGTTGAAATAGTTCATATAAACTGTGCACGTAGAATTCAGAAAAAAAAATGTTTTAGAATAAATATATTTTAAGAACAGATTTTTTCTATAATCATGAAAACCATTTAGAATTTTTCAAGTAGTATAATCCAATATATATATATTATTAACCATTAATAGTATCTATCTAACATAATATATATTAATAAAATATTATTATATTCATATATAGGTATTAACTAATATATTTTTAAAATTTTAATACTTAATAAAAAATTTGAACAAAAGTGTAATTTTTACCTTTTTTATTATGCATTTAAAATATAAATCAAAATATAGGTATATATAAAATATAGGTATAGTGGGTATTTAAATCTTTTAAATAAAGACATTTATTCTATAAACCTTAAAATCTAAATAATTACCGAATAGTACAGCACCATGAGTACCACACACCAGTCGTCGGGTAATATACTTATGTTTTATTACTAACATTCTGGAATCTGGACATTAATTAAAAAGTAAATATTTTATAATTTATTTAGGCAGGTACTACTCAAAATTTTCAGCCAGTAGTAGTAGTAGTAGTAGTAGTAGTAGTAGTAGTAGTAGTAGTAGTAGTAGTAGTAGTATTAGTAGTAGTAGTTGAATAGCAGTATTCAGTAAGTTATACAAATATATAAATACATACATAGAGTTCTTGAAAATATAATAAATGTTTAGAATGCCACAGGGAAAAGTGTGAAATTACGTCAAATAAAAAATGTAAATAAAAAAAAAAGGTCATCAACCTTTTCCTTTTTCCATAGCCGAAATAACAAAATAAATAAGCAAAAAACAAAGGGCATCGACTAATACGCTGGCATTTATATGTTTATAGAATTTCAAAATTTTATGCCAGCTAAAATATTTACGCCACCCAAAAATTTTAAGCTTAGTGGTTCATTATAATATATAGCCTACAATCTTCGTGGAAATGCATTTTGCAGAAATTTATTAATAGTCTTTGAAACTTTATTTTTGGAATTGGTATACATAGTTTTAAATTGAATGATCAGGATATCACGTGAATATAGAATATACCTACATGAGATATACGTCCAGATGTTCCAGGACATCAATGGCTATAGCTGATGCCGTATAGTTCTGAGTGTAAATTTTCCAAAGGTTGTAAATTTGAAAGGGACAAATAATTTACCGAGGATATTTTACTTCATCGGAATTTCATATATTTTTATGTGTATTTTATTACCCGTAAATATATATTTTTACTGCCCGAAAAAAAAAAATCTTCGTTATAATGTTTTTTTACTGGTATTTTTCGAGGGAGGCTAGTAAAAATGTTGGAGGTTTAATATAATACAGTTTTTCCATCTATATATATCTATATATTTGTAATCAATATAAGAGCTGCCCACAGGATTTAACGTTTGGGGACATATTATACAATATACGATATTTATTTATATAGAAGAAAATATAACGTAATATATTATAATACATAATATATAGCCTATATAGGT
Organism: Pemphigus obesinymphae; assembly: GCA_025469235.1. Classification (NCBI taxonomy): domain Eukaryota; kingdom Metazoa; phylum Arthropoda; class Insecta; order Hemiptera; family Aphididae; genus Pemphigus; species Pemphigus obesinymphae. The sequence goes on from JAIPRL010009523.1 coordinate 15,477, forward strand.
ACGTAAATTATCACCCTAAGCATATTATATTATATTCTCCATGGACCGCCTCCTGTTTCTGAAAAATATGATCGTAAGGATACTTGTCATAAAATAATATAAAAAAAAAAGACGAAAAAAACGAAAAAGGAGGAAAATAAAAATAATACAAACAATATATACGCCGAACCACCGAAAACCCGAAGCTTTCGCCTGTTTGGAAGTCCATAAAACTTCGAGCGCGCGTATACCATTCATTACACCGCGCGCCGAGAAGACGCAAAAAAACTTGACCAAAGATGTTTTTCTTTCGGGGGTCTTTGCGGGGGTACGTGCGTTATTTCAGCACCCTTTGCCCGTCCCTCGAAAAATGGAAATCGACACAGTCATATAAAATAATTTATGTCCCGTTTCCTGTTGAACAGAGCTATATTGTACGTATATATATATATATATATATGCATATATATAAAGATAGTTTCTTCCCGTGGCGTGCGCAATAAAAAATCGTCCCGAACGCGCTTAAGCTTCGAGTCGTGAAAGGTGGGGTGGAGGTTCGCCGCAATAGTATTTTTATTTTTTTTTTTACTTCTTTTGGTCGGTATATATGTTTATTTATTTTTCGTATTTTTTTTTTTTTTTTTTTTACGAAAAAGAAAAATATTATCTAATACACACGTGCGGGCAGCGCATAATGCACGTCGCATTCGCCGTGTATTAGGAGTGACGTTTAATGGACTCGGGGAGATCGGCCGGTAATCCTACGGGGATTTTTCATATGACGGTTTATATATACGAGTATATAGGTACCTTCTTCGTCTATTTTATTCCCGTACAGTTTCAGCCCACCGCGTTCGAATATAAATAAAACCAAATCTATAAAATTGAAAAATACGTTCAAAACAACCCTCTCCTAGACAAAAAAAAAAAAAAAAAAAAAACCAAATGTACGACTTGTTATTATTGTTATTTTACGACAGTAAAACTTCAAAAACCGTAGGTATAGCTTAGACGATTGTATCTATAGTGTTAAAATTATAGGTAGTAAAGATAAGTTAAGCATAAAAAAATGAAGAAGTCTCGGATAAAATCCGAGCAAATCTCGAAAAAGAAAATACCATATAGAGGAATACCGAGATTATCCGAGTTTATCGTCAAGGACCAAGGATAATATGTAATACGTATCTATAAAATTGAAAAAGAAAACGATATGTATAGTGATATACGACTGGAGAATCACTGTAAACCAATTTCTACACGATTGATTGCCTGGATATAAAATACGCTGTTAAAAAGTTTTAAAAAGATTATAGGAGTATGTATAAATGTGTTATAAAAAATTTTGTGAAATTTTAAGACAAAAGAAAATCTGAAAATTTATAAATTTTTAAATATACATTTGAAAAGTACATAATAATTATATAATTTATCATGCCTGTATACCTATTATATTTCATCGTTTTAATTTTTTTAAATACAAAAAAAAAACATTAAAAATGAATAGCAATGACATTATTTGATTTATCAAAATACCAAAAACACTTCAGACCAATCAGATCTCTTCACATTCACTATCAATTATTACTTGTTTATAAATTTCAGTAATTAAATAAAATCTCTATATTAATTTAAAAATATCTAAATTATAGTAGTTGGAATTTTTCTCTCGTTTGATTAAGTTTCAGCCGAATAAATTACGATTCAACTATAAATTTCTTCCTACTTTATAATTAATTTTTTTTGTAAATGTACTAATTTTGATAAACAATTATTATTATTATATATATCATCATTTCATGAATTTTAGTGATCAAAATCGATTATCCAAGTTCAGTGGCGTCATTTCAGTTTTTGCTAGACTAGGGCAAAGACTTACTAATATGCCGACATAAAAAAAATTTCCCGAATAGTGCTCAGTAGTATAAATTGTGTTGTTCTGAACTTGGGAAAAATCACGAATATTAAATATTATGT
>JAIPRL010009524.1:0-17429 GCA_025469235.1 Pemphigus obesinymphae
CCTGATGTACCCCTACTCTGACCCTAAAATCCTCAGTTTCTCCACACAGACTTCTCACTCTTGTACTCGCCCCTTCATACATATCTTCAATTATGTTCACATACACCTTTGGTAATCCTTTCTTCATAAATGCCCACTTTAAGATCTCCCTAGGAACCCTATCATAAGCCTTCTCTAAATCAATAAATACCATACACAATTTCTTTTTCCTTACTCTGTACTTCTCTACAATCTGTCTCACACAAAGTATTGGCTCCATTGTTGACCTCCCAGGCATAAACCCAAACTGATTTCTAGTAACAGTTGTCTCACCTCTTACCCTTTTATCTATTATCTTTTCCCAAATCTTCAAACTGTGGCTCATAAGTTTTATCTCTCTATAATTTCCACAATCCTGTACATCTCCTTAAATATTGGTACTACACAACTCTTCCTCCATGCTTCTGGAATTTTTCCTCCTACTAGTACCTTATTGAAGAACTTTATCAGCCATTGTACACCTAAACTTCCTAATACTTTCCATACTTCTACTAGTACTCCATCCGGTCCCACCGCTTTCTTATTTTTCATTTTTCTCACAGCACTCCACACTTCCTCTTCCCTTATTAAATCCACCATGCCCAAATTCCACTCTACCCGATCAATTGCCTCTCTCGGAAATTCCTCATTTAATAATCCCTCAAAATAGTCTTTCCATATCTTTATTACTTGTTTTTCCTCTGTTAACACCTTTCTATCTTCATCTTTTATACACCAAACATTTCTAAAGTCCCTGGATTGTTTTTCTCTTTCCTTAGCTAGCCTGTGCACTTCTTTTCCCCTTTCTTTAGTTCCTAACCTCTAATACAACTCATCATATTTCTCTAATTTTACTTTATTCACTGCACTTTTTGCTGCTTTAGATAAAAAACTTTTATACTCTACCCAATCCTCCCTCTCTCTGTTTTCTGCCATTTCTTAAACTGTATTTTTTTCTTTTTTATTATCTCCTGTACTTCTTCTGCCCACTACCATGTTTGCTTATCCTGTAAGAGATAAAACTCTTCCTATAATAAGTGTTCACCATTGCTAATTCATACGTTGATGCAAAGTCAACTATTTTTTCTCCAGCCTTATTTCTATCTCCATACCCATAACCTCCACGCACTCTGTATACACTGTATTTTGTTTTCACATAAATGATGAATGCTAGATGATTTTACCTGAAATTAATAAGAGAAATGAATCATCTATGGATATACTTTTACAAATATTTGATTTGAGAAAATATTGTAAAAGTTTCATACTATTTTCCTTGACAGAGAGAAATCCCGTTCGGATTGTGTTAATTAACTTTAAAATATTGTTAGTTTGATTTTAATTTTTGTGATTGCTATATGAGGTAATAGGATGCATGTTTGATTGCTAATAATAAGTTAGTTGATATATTCGATTATGTATGTGATTGCATGTGCATATGTATGTTTGTGTATATATGGTGAAAAAGTAAATATATATATATATGTAGGATTAAATGGTTGAGAGAATAATATAATAATAATAAAAGATAATATTTTGGTAAAATAAATACTTTTCTTACGTTAAATAAGAAATAAGTATTTTATACTTTTATAACGATAGTAGAATGATTAATCATTTTAATGTTAAAAATCAAAATGAATTTTTTTAAGGTACCTTCTTCTAAGGTATTCTAGTTCTCCTTTGATGATAACAAAAAAAAAAAAAAAAATGTTTTAATATAAATTTTAGTGTGTTGTGTTTTATTTATTTATTAAATAGCATTACAAAACGGAAAATAATTTCTGTTTGAATAATTTTCTTGATTGTTTTTGATAAAATTTAGCTAAGGAGAAGAGAGCGATGTCACACTTTGGACATATAGCTTAATGTAGTTATGATGATACATAAATAAGTTTTTACGAGGTCTTTAAATTCAGTACATGAATAGTAATATAATATTAATAAAAATGATCATTGATAAAGATGATGTTCATCAGTTTGCGAATTTGTTCTTTCATCTTGAAAATATGTTAGAGATAAATAAGCCACTCGTTCATTATGGATTTTTCTTGATTAGACATTATAAAAATTCTCCTTATTATTCCTGTTTCGTATACCTCAAACGAACGTACTCTCATGGCTTGAGACATATTTAGTAACTGTAATTTATTGGCAAGCTCATTTAGATCTATTTATTAGTGTTTTTGTAGAAAAATAGATGAAGTTGTATGTGCATGTATAGGTATGAAGTATATCTATATGTACAACGTCAATAGTTGCAATCTATGGTGTAGTCATAGATAAAAGGTACGAAAGAGCAACAATACAACTGTAGGTGTATATATTATATGTATACACTTAAAATTATTGAATTTTAGACAATTACGTAAAAGTTTCAAACTATTTTCCTTGAAAGAGAGAACTCGTTCGGATTATAATAATTAATTTATATGATTTTAGACATCGTTAATTTGATTTAAATTTAGACCCATGTTTTTGATATAATATAAGGTATTGTGCTAATGACAATATATTATTTTGTATTCGATTTTGTGTTTTCATGTGTATATGTCTATACGTACCTACATGTGTGTATATGCGTGCGTGTATGTGTGTATGCACTATGCATGTAAGATAATATGATTGAGGGGGCATAATTTCTTTACATAAAATAAGAAAGCTTGTTAAATTCAACACTTTTCGGTAGAGAGACATTTTTCCGGGGAATTTAATTGGAGATGGTGGTGGTGATGGTACATGGAGAAAATCGTACAAAGATGGCCCATCGTTTACGTCTGCGATCGTTGGCTTCATTGGGTTAGATTTAGTCGTATGCCTATAATATATTAATTATAGGTTATTGATTATATTAATAATTAATAATGGTTTCAAATAAATTACCATCTGTTGAGTATCGACTTGTTCATCATGTTTTAAATAATCAATTGGTTCACAATATCGCGACGGTGGAAAATATTTCGATGACGCATGGTTTACATTGTGTGACTAATCGAAAAAAAATCATATTAGAATACTGATTATATTTAATGCTGTTAAATTACGAGTAAATACCTTTAATTAATTTTGTATCATTATCGTACAACGTTCAGCTATTTGTTTGTACACCATTAATTTCAGTTGATTGTAGAAACTCTGATCGATTTTTGGAAGGTGTAGTAAAATTATTTCATCGTGTGCACCTTTAATGTGATTATACTTGTCTTGTATATCGTCCATATTTTTGAAGTATACTGATATTTCATTTAGTTAATGAAGCACCATAGGTAGTATTTTCGTACTACCGCTTCGAATATGCTCCACTCCATATATTGTAATATCAATAGATAGGTTTAGTAATATGCGACATCTGTCTTTGATCTTTGACTCGATCACAAGCATGCTCTGTCCGCGATAAACCATTTGGACAATTCAATTATTTCACCCGTAAGGAAAATAATATTGTGCATCTTGTCTGATGTTTTAAAAATAAAAGATAGAATATTTCCCATGACCGAGTAAATTTTTGATAAATATCCGTGTGAAATAGATATATAACGTGTCGGATATATCATATAAATATATGAACCGCAACGTTGAACTGATCTACTGGATTAATTCCGATATGGATAACCTTACGTTTAGTAAAATAAATTGAACACAAACTTTGTCGAATCTATTATATTACTGGGTGGCGCAGGTGCCATGTACTTGTATGTTTGCTTCGTTTCTGCAGCAGAGTTTTCGTCCATTGAACTATAGCCATAGTTGAAAAAATATATTTAAACACACAAAAGTTAAATCTAAACGAACGAAAAAAGAAAACAAACACTCGAATAAATAAAAAATGAAGAGCACTGAAAACTGTCTACGTTTATTGTATTTGAGGAAAACGACGAGACTGATGAATATAACACTATTGTCCACCAAATATCGGTATAACTATTAAAGAAGGAACTAAATTAATAATTAATAATTATTTTAGAAATTGGTATACCTTAATTACCATAATGTATAATTTGTCTTATTCTATGATTGTACAAGTCTATAAAATCTATAGGTTAATTACCATTATGTTTAACGATTTAATATAAGAATTAAAATAAAATTCAGTTTTGAATATAATATATATATATATAGTGATATACGCTAGAACGGTCTGGGTATGGCCTAGTGGAGACAAATTATATACTTGTAAATTATTATATCTTCTTATCATCATTTAAGATAATGTAATCTATTATTGGGAGAACTTATTATCATGTGGTGGGAAATAATATACTTGTAGATAGAGTAAACAAAAACAACATAATGGGTTCAAAAAGTTTTTTTTCCTATAATGAAAGCTTATTAACATTTAAGATTATGGATTATTGCGAGAACTCGTAATCAACTGATAAGATATATTATGTAAACAACACGTGATAAGGTGCAAGGGTACTGCTGTGCAGTTGGTACGTGTGGCTGTCACTGCGGGAGAAAAAAAATCAGTTCTCTTAAAACTGATAACTGAGGTTTGATAACTGAGAAATTATAGGTACCAACGTAGAAACACAAAAATCTCACCATATTATCAGCACAGAAATTTATACCATTTATTTATGTATTATATGTCAATGATGGTATTGGTTAGCTTATTTAATATTAATTTTCCATGTTTGATTGTCTTTTTCAATTATTGATCTATTTAAATTACCAATTAGAATCATATTAGCAGGAGGAATGATATGTATTATAATTAGGTAACATTTATTATTGTAATATTTATAATCTAATAATCGTAATAATTAATACTTTTTTTAAATGCCAAAACATAATTTGTTCAAAATATTTGAGTTGTAAATTTATACATATACCATAATATACAGTCTTGTGTACTTAAGTGATTAAAATTACTCGTTATTGTAATGAAATTACTTTACTGTAACAAAATTACGTCATTTAATTACATTTATTTATGACATAAATGACATTTCATAATCTATTAAATTTTGTATCATGGGTTTTTTCATATCTGAGGAACCTGCATAACATTGCATATTACATGAAAAATTTGAATATTGAAAATTTAATGTCACTACATATTAGGAATGTAACGAGTAATTGCAATTTTATCACTTTTAAAAAGCAACGTGCCCAAGACTGTAAATATATATGTTTACATTTTGTTAAAAATCACGGTAATCGTGTAAATTCATAATTTATGTATAATTTTTGTAGTGTTCTAGCTGGTGCATTTACTGATACTAAATTCTTGTTCGGAATATTTACATTTTATTTGGATTGGTGTTACGTATTTTATATATTTTTTTTTATCAGTTTTAAGAGAACTGCTATCAGCTCTCACTGCGGCTGCGGATGACGTTTGTGGTAGTACAGCAGGTGGTGGTACAGCGGTACAGCGGTGCGGGGTAAGGAGGTGGGATTAGAAGGAACCATATCAGACTACTAATAATAATATTTTTAAAATGCATTATAATGTAAATATAAATAATTTTTAATATTTAAATCAATATCTAACTTGTTAATAAGTAATTTGCTACAATTTTAGAGGGGAGGGAGGCGATCGCCTGACACGAGTCGCCACTGATATTACCTATTTAAATAAATACATACCTAACTACTAATAGAATAACATATTTCTTAACCAAGCTGTCAGTAGTTTAAGCTGTTAACTCTTAAGTATTCTGAATTTAAACAAATGTACCTACTTTTTTAATTTTTTAAAATAAAGTTTTCTTCTCCTTCGTCTATGTGTAATTACAAATACTAATATTTAGTAATTACAAATTAACCATGGTTTACTGCCTATATATCAAATGCTAACTAAACAAAATTTAACAGCAAAAACCATTAAATGTTAAATAACGTTTAAATACGTTTAATACCTGTATTAAACGAAAAAAACCCGTTTAAATAACTTATAATGATAAAAGTAATTTTTAAATAATGATTAAAAAATGAATTACATTAAACATAAAAAAATGAAAAAGGTTTTGATGTATAATAACGTTAAATAATTTGATTTTTTAAATTTAAGCACTGCTTTCAATAGAAAATTTTAACAAGAAAACATCAAGAATGATACAAAAATGAATAGATATCCATCAAAGAGACATGATTTGAGAAAACACGGACAAGTATTTTACTCCATGCCTGTTTCAGAACATAAGTATATATATCACTGGGTCAGACCAACACATATTGCTAATCAATGGCGTCAGTTCAAAGAACTCAATAAATATTTTAAGGAAATTTATAAATTAGAATTTACAGAGATTTTAATAAAACATTATAATGCTAAGAACAAAAAACCAATTATTAAATATTTCCTAGACGAGAAATACAATTACTGGTTTCTCGCGCTAAACTTTACAATAGATGCTAAAACGCTTAATGATAAAATTGAAAGTCATTACAAACGTAACGAACTAAAAGGTCACTCTAGAGAGGATTTATTAAAAGCTGTTTGTGGATCAGAATTTTTTTTAACATTTGCCAACAGTTTGTGGTATTTAAAAATGGACAACAAAGAGAAAATGAGTAAACTGTTAGAAATCTTTATTTTTACAATGTCTTATCTACTTCATGGAGATTTTTTAAATGACCCCCTATTTAAATTAAGTCTTGGAATTAAAAATGAAATATTAATTAACCTCTTAGATATTCTTCCAGAGAAAACTTGGGAAAACACAGAAGCTAACAAACATTTATATTTCGATTTATATCACAATTTCAATAGGCTACAAGGAATCCATTCAAACTTTGTGATACCAAATTATAACAAAAAAATACTTGAATACCTACATGTATTTCATAACGATAGTTGTATACACGTAGAAGAACTAGAAGATAATCACAAAAATGTATCTAATATAAATTCTGAATTATATTTCAAAGTAAAAAAATTGAAAATCAAAAATTACATAGATTCTCAAAAATTCAGATTAATCACAGTTGAAAACTTAGACGAAAACTCTAAAATAAATCATGGAGTTGTAAATAACGAAAATAATAGAATATATTTAGTTCAGAATGGTATAACACCCACCATCCGCGTAAAACAAATATTAGACGATTCTGTCATTTTGTTCAAAGAATTTAGTAAACAACCAATAATAAATGACGATGACCTTCTACATAGGGAGTTATTCAAAAAAATTCTGAACTTTAAAATTCCAGGTTACGTGGAATAGAATAAAAATAATTTCAAACTTATCTAAAATTAGATTCAAATTGATTAGAAACCATTTAGAACATAAAAAACAAAAAATAATTTGTTCTAAAAAAATAAAATCATTTCGTAGTTTCAAGACTTATAGTTATACAAATCAAGTATACATATAAATAAATAATAATAAATATCTACATATCATATCATGATAGTTAGTACCTATAGAAACTAGTAATATGATTTAATAATAATAGCTTTATAGGTTTAAATAATTAACATAAAACAAAAATAATACATACAAGAATATTATTTAAATAATAGGTAATTATTATAGATTATAGATAAATTACAAATAATCTGTAATAAAAGTTATATAATTATATATAAAGATTCAAGTAAATTAATACCAGTTAAATAGTAAATACTCCCCCCAAAAAAAAAAACAACAAAAAGTGATATTAGAATCAATACAACATATCTATAAATACGCATAACTTTGAAGTTAATAAAAATATATTTTAAGTATATTTAATCAATATATGTACCAAAAACCAAAACGTAAAATATTAAAAGAAAATTTTTTTCAAAAATGTTTTCTCAATTTTAGGCTATTTATAGCGACATTAAAATTTGAGACATTTAAATCATAATAAGCTTAATTTAAGTTAACATACAAAACATTTCAAAAATCAGTGAGTACAATATTTTTTAATAGCTATTTTAATTTTTATTAAAGTTTAATTTTTTCGACATTGCGAAATGAAATGTGTGCGGATTTCGGAGAGTGGATCTATAAACCTGAAGTTTTCACCAAATACGTATATTAGCTCATTATGAAGGTGAATCTTTTTGAACATTTTCCCCAATTTTGGGCTATTTATTCCAATTTTCAATTTTGAGACATTTAATTCATAATAATCTTAATTTTAGGTTTTAAGACCTTAAATTTTTTATACAGTATTAAAATTATGTCATTCTAGCTATACACAAAAAAAAAAATATAAATAAAAATCGGTAGGTACAATAACTTTTAATAGCCATTTTATTTTTTCGAAAATATGTATTATTTTGGAATGAAAGTTGTTCGAATTTCGGAGAAATAATAGATCTATAAACTGGAAATTTTCAGGAGCTTCTCGCAGATTCGTTTTTTTTTTTTTTAGAAAGAAATGTTTATCAATGCTTTTAAATTCAATTTGTTCGTCATCACTATCCTACCCAACGTATGAAGTGCTTCTCATCTTTTTTTTATTGTTTATATGTCAAATTTCAAATTTTGTAATTTCCATCAATTCTTTAACCAGTTCTCTACTAAATGTAACTTATCGATTGTGATCGTCAAGTACTGATGGAGAATTGGTAGACAAAATTGTTTTAATTTAATTTGGGCCGAGTTTTATTCTAAACGAAAAATAACTGAAAATATACCAAAATAACTAAAATATGAAATATATTCCTAGGGAATTCTTCAATAGTTTAATGGAATATTACCAGAATTCCATTGATGATAATATATGTACATTTTCAAATTTAACTCAAAATAGGACATGGTTAGTTCGATATTTTACAACGAATACCCGAACTAAGCCAGTTTTTTTCAAATAAAACATTTTTTTACCAAATTGGAAAATTAGCATTGCTTAGACAGGCTGGACCGATGGCTTTATGATAAAAACTCAGGTCTGACTGGACCGGGATCTTATGGAATGTTCTCGGGTGGGTCGATCCAGGCTAATAATTCATGAATAACTTGGGCTAGGCAAAAAAAAAAAACACAATATTTCATTCTATTTATTATGTTGTGTTTACAACCGAGTATTAACCCTGTAGGTATCCCTAGAGCTCCTAGAAATATTGATAGGAAAATATTTTCGGAAAATATTTATACATTATAATTTATAACATATGGTGTCTAATGAGCCTTAGGAAGTGTTTTTGTATACGTTTTTCGTGATTTGTATTAGTATAGTATGTTTTGGTTCGTTCTGGCACAAGGGCGAATTATCTCCCTATAAGGCTGATTATTTTCCCTACATATGTCACTGCCCCACCCCACCTATTCCACTCTAACCTACCTTATTCCTTCTCATCTGTCTAACCTAACGTAACTTAACCTAATCCCCTCCCCTCCCATCTGTCTAACGTAAATTAACCCCACCTACTCCATTATCTATTGTACGTCCTGAACCTGGCCCAGTCCCTAGCGAATAATTGTTTTCTATACAGAAAATAATAAAAATGTAAGCATATAGATATATAAGTTCATAAATATAGTAATATACAGACTTAATTCAGTATAGAAAAAGAGTCATATTATATATATAAAAAAAAACAACAACAATTTACAAAAAATAGATTAAATTTAGTTATAAGTATAAGATATTTATCATAATATAACATTAGCTTTAAGATACATAAGTCTTTTTTATAAGCGTAAAAGATATCCATATGTTTAAAATATAACATATTTAAAAAAAAAACAGACGTGTTATTTTTTTTCTTACAAAAATATCATACATGTTTGAACATAAAAGTAGCACAAGATTAATACATTTAAATAATTAAGCCTCTCAATAATCTATCAATATAAATGTATTCACATAATATGTAATCCTATACCATATTACAATAGTAATTTATAAGTTAATTATTAAATATTTTTTAAAATTATTATAAGCATATACTTTGTTAATTTTAAAGTTTATCAATCCAAAATCCCATATACCATTTATATATAAATATTAAGCATTCGTTTTTATCATACAATAAGTACTTTTCATAATACATTACTATATCATTTTCATAATTTTTCTTTCTTCTCATTTTTTATTTTTTTTATATAATAATACTTCAAATATATTTTGAATTTTAATTATACTTTTAAGTTATAATAAATACTCATTTATACCACTTAGTATATACAAGAAATTAAATAATCTCTTCTTACAAGAATTTATTTGTCAAAATAATAATAAAATAACACATACATATATAGTATATATTCGATAACCTATATCAGTAACACCACGTTTTAAGCTATGAATACTATTGAATGTAAGCACGGTGCACAGCATCACATAACCCGTTCTAAACGGTAAAAAATCATATAAGCTTACAATACACTAAAAAAAGAAGCTCAAGGGCTCAAACCCCCCCTCCAAAAAAAGATTTCAAAACTCGAAAAATATCTAAAACTTAATTCTTATTGTACATTCAAATTTAATTTCATTATACATTCTCGTTGAGAAATTCAACTTTCTCTCACCCGCTGACCGGTCAGGTCATAGGGGTCACGACCTATAAAACAACCTGGGATGTTATGTTGTGCACACTTGTAATATAAATAAAAAAAATTTAAATATTGTAATACAAAGATATATGGTATTGTCAATTTTATTATGTGTACATATGGAGAATATTAATTTGTATAATAAATTCAATGTAATAAAAATATTTATAATTATTTGCAATGTTAATAAATTATATTGTATGACAATGCACTCCAGACACGCCTAACCAACACAATGACAATAAGTAAACACAAAAAATATCATATTCCATATAATTCTACTAATTTAAAATTTTTAAAAAGCACAAGTACATTTTACTAACACATTTGAAGTGGAACAAAAGCGCAGCGAAAACTAAAGTCATACACTTTTTTTAGAAATCCTTACCGACATTAACATTAACCATAATCACAGATTATATGAACACAAATGGCCCACTCACCATGAAAACTAAAACGATGACGTCAATATTGGCCACTGATAACTCTGATAACTCCACAAGATTCAATGTAATCACGATATATAGGTATATATATACCACAAATTTAAACTTTATTCCCGTGAGATAGACTAAAACCTGTGTTATTTTATTATTATTTATTATGATAATATTAAAAAAGATGAACTATTTATTCAATAATATTGTACATTAGCAAAATAATTAATATAAATGTACTATACTAGTAACTACACTAATAAATATGGAGTCTATCAGAAAACAGTATTTGTCGATCTATTGTTTTCGGGCCGAGTGAGCGATCTATAATTCATATCAGTAGTTCATATATTCATATAATCTGTGTAATAACCATATATTAAAGACTGTCACCGCAGCCGGAATACATGTGATATTTTGTTTATGTCAATAATAAACCCTTACCTAAAACCACCAAAATAATTAGACACTTCACGACAAATTGACCCTATCTTCTTCTTAGCATTTCATTCTTTCGTCATTGTGTGGCCATACAATCCGACAAGTATATTTATCGCAACACTGTCAGTGTTTCTGGTGCAGCTATAAGCTTATACAGTTATTATTTCAGTTACCAAGTTTTCTCTTTATTTCAATTTTACCTTTTATATATTCTTTTAATATATATTTGATAGGTATATATATATATATCTTATAATATAAACAAGTGTTCAACACGTATGAAACATTACATTTGCCTCGGTTCCTAATTAATATTTTTGAATTCTGATTTTTGCTTATTTGAATATACTTTTTAAAAATATCCCCTCTTATATTTTGAGATAGAGGTATCAATTTTATTGTGCTATTGACTTTCAAATGGTAACTACTAATTATTTTCAATATTATTGTAGCAATATAAAAAATAATAACAATGACGTTTAAAATTTTATTTTATGTTAAATACTTTTCAAAATATCCATATATTACGAAAAGAAAAGGGTTAAATACAATAATTTGTATTCAACAAAAAAATTTTTAATTATTGTATGTAGAATAATTCAAATTTTTGAATCAAAATAGACTTCCATTCTATTGCATAATTTTTTTTCGATTTTCAAATAGGCTTAATGGAAAAATGGCACGATCGAAAATAAAATTTAAACGTTATATAATTTTTTTAATCTCTATTTGAATATATATGTATAAAAAAAATGGTAGTTGCCATTTAAAAATTAAAAATTTAAACCTCTTTTTCGTAAAGTAGGGAAGGGAATTTTGAACAGTTTAAATTTAAAATTTACGTATTATGATCTACATAAATATACAAAAATCATAATTCAAAAATATTTAACAGAAAGGGAGAAAACTCCCTGTATATTTAATAATAAATTTGATAGAATTCTATCATCGAGGCTCTAGCAAATAATTTAAGAAGAGCTGTAGAAGGTAAGTATATATCTATAAAATTACTAATTAAATAAATTACTATCAAATATAAAATAAAATAAATTGGACATTAAGAATTTTAGGTGGGTTGTCACATAGGTCGTGTTTCGTAAATTTAAATAATATATTGTATTCCTTGTTTTTAAAGTTCTGAAGTCTTATGTGACATATTGAAATTCTCATAATTACTCTTATAGTCGACCAGGCCACTTTAAATAATTTATTATTTTTGGTCACCTCTCAGAGGAGGTTTACACTAATCGGGTTAGTTTCATACATTTCTCCCCTTTTGACATTTTCTGCTATTGTCTCCAAAATCTAAAGTTTGGAAAAAAAATATATAAACGAAAATACATTACGAAATTCATGCGTCTTGTGGCAATAATTTATAAACAAATAAAGCACATAAATTAAACATTCTCCTGTCGATCTTGTTCGAATCAACTAAACTCCGGAATTCTTTCTATACTCATGACAGAAGAATGGTCATAATTTATTTAGGTTTGTACTCGTACAACTTGTACTTGTGGTAACTTGTTCTCGTATTTTTTAATTACGACAATAATAAACAATTAATAATATCACACAGGGGCTAAAATTGTGTGCAGTACGACACACTTTGTGTAATATGAAATGTTAAGTGTGTAGTAGCTCTATTCTCTATATTATGGTATTTATTTTTAATTTTACATTTTTTTATTAAATTATTTTATTTAAATATATTTTGAAAAAAAATTCCATATGTATCATCAGCAAAATCTAAAATACCAACAAGTGTCAAGTAACATGTTTACAGCTATTGCAGGCTATCCTATATTTCATAGATGATAAAGGTACTTTTATCTTCAGAAAAAAAAACCCGCTAGCTTATAAACTTATATTTAAATTTACATTTATAGGTATCTCAATACAATTGCCATTTTTTGTAATTGTATTAATAGCCTATTTATATGTATTAACTCAAAATAAGTTTAAACGCATAACTAAAACAACCTATTTATTATGAATATACCTAAGTATTTATAACACAAATAAAAACTTTTGATTTTGATTTTCTAATGAGCTGATTAAAACATAACCCCCATAGTGTGCAGTACGAAGAAGTATATATTTTAGCCTTTGATACCACGTATTGATTTCGAAAAATCTTTGTTTCAATCTTTTTTTTAATTATACATTTGTCAGCAAGGCAGATGAAGATGTAAGAAATTAGTTCAAAAAAGAGTTAATCACTTCTTTATAAACTAATTTTAGTTGTATGCATGTTTGATTTTTTAGAAGTTTTTTTATATATTGTATAATATTTTTATTTATTGTATAAAAAATGGAACACTGAATATCTTAAAAGTGAATAATTCTTAACAGTTTTCAAGAAAATCGCATAACAAGGTAAAAATATAATTGTGTTTCTAACACCTAATAGTAATATATACTAACTATATATTACTAGGTAATTATATACTTATAAAATATTAAAATTATAAAATAATTACCTTATGATTATTTTAAAATTTAATTAGTCGTAATTTTAATCGTTATTCGATATCGATTTAAGGTACCCGGTATTACATATTTTAGTAATAACTAATATTATAACTTTCCACCACTTTAACAACATTCCAATGGCCATTGTAAAATATTATAAATTAAATTATAAAATTAATATTGCAAATTGAAATAAACAAAAAACAGACAAAAAAATATTTATGTATATCAACTTATTTTTACGCCGTTTTACTCTAACTTTTTATAAACGGGAAGGGGGATATTGCCCCCATTGCTCCCACTGTATTTGCCCTTGCAGTGAATCGATGGTGGAAACGTCGTGCGTTGATCGTTATATGAAATATTATGAGTTGTACTACTACTGAGGTGGTAACGCGAGCGACAATAGACCAACTTAATCCAATTACCATAATCGAAATTGTCGATTTTTTTCAAAACATTGTACATGGTATTAATATTATTTGATGGATTCCAGGAATAATTAAAATTACAAAATTAAAAAATTAATAAATAATTAAATAAAGCACTGAAGTATTTATAACAGAGTACAATTCCATAAATTTAGACCATTATTAGAACACATATTTCCAATAGTTTAATTATTATTTGAATTCATAATTATCTTTTTTACGTTCTGTAATAAATTCAGTATTCGCCAGGACATGACCGTTTAGCCCCTAAATAAAAATAATAGCCAATACAACTAAAAATTCATTTTTACTTGCGCATGAAAGTCTAGAGGCAGGACTTTTTCAAAATTATATGGGAGGCATTCAAAATATAAACAAATGAAAATCCCGACCTTTTAAAAGTGTAATATATTGCTATGATTATAGTCCAATAATTTGACACATCGATAGTATGTAACTTTCAATGGTATACATTTGTTCCTTTGACGTTTAAATGTCTATAGTTATTGAAGGGCTCCCTGCAACAACCAGTAGAGTACACTTCTTTTTTCAGAAAATCACTTTTTGATAGCTTCTTATAGAGCTATAATTTTTTTTTTTATATTCGCAAGTAAGAACGAAATAATAGAGTTATTATTATAACAAATGATAATGATGTGCAAAGTTAATGATTTTTAGTTTTAAAAATATATGTAGTTAAAAGTCTTTCAATTGTTTAATTTTTCACTTTTATAAAAACTGGTTCAAATTTACCATATATAACATCTTAAATTCGGGGTTGAGACGTCATTTTAAGGGGCTCAGTTAAGTCAAATTATTAAAAAAATTAAATTTAATAATTTTTAAATTAAAATAAAGAAAATGTTTTAATTCAAATGAACAAACATTCGTATTAAAAAATAAATTGCCTTTAAATATTCAAAATTTTGTTTTTCAAGATACAATATTTAAATATGTAGAGAAGTACGTCTAGATAACTATATTTTTATCTAGATTCGGATAAAAATAAAAAAAGTTTAAATTTATCCATATAAGATGAAAGATTAACAGTATTTATTTAGATAAGCTATCTAGATAAATTTATCTAGATAACTCCCAACACTGCTTGTTTTCAAGAAAAAAAGTTATTGTATTAAATTATATTAAATCTAATTGTATAGCTATAAAACTAAAAATTTTTTTTATGATTCAAAGTTAAGGGTATTTAATATACTGTTACACCAGTTATATGTTCAATATCTTTTAGTTCTACAATTTAATAGAATAATAAAATAAAGTTTTTAACAAAACTTAAAAGAAGTTGTTAAAAATGAAAAATGAGTAAACATAAATTTTTTTAACAAATATCGCATTTACATAACAATAAAAATTGATATTTGCACAAGACTATTTTTAAATTTAATTTTAAAATATTTTAAAATATATTAAAATTGTTGAATTTTCATTTTTCTTAAAACCTAATAAAAATTGACTATATAAAACCTCTTAGAAATTGCGTGTATGACGTCATCTTAATATAAGTATTGATGTATGTTAACAGATAACTATGGACGATCATCAACATATTTCTAATGAGTTATTCATGCATAGAACACGTGACTATTCCACTGCTTCAATATTGGAATGCTTTCCATCGGTATGTTTACCACAATTAGCTACATACTTCATTAATTATTTAATGTACTTAATAATTATTGTATAGAAATAACTTATTTTAAATGTAATTTCAATGTTCATATAGATATGGTGTAATGCAACAATTATTTATTTTTTGTCGAAAATGGTCTATTTTTATAACATATTAAGTACCTACTCGTACAGTTGTAGGTACAACAAAATATATTCAATTTACTGTATTCGGTGAGAACTTATTCACGCCAAACAATTTTTGAAAAGTTTTTGTAATCACGGCATATTGATCAATATTTATCAAACATTCGAATTCAAATATTTTGTTTTGAAATATTTCTTCGTTTTTACTTTGTAGGTATTGTACTTGACTCTCAAAAACAAATGATTGATATCCAACACACAAAAAACCAAGACAAATATGGCATTATATTATAATATATTTTATTTATTTTATATTATATATTATATTATTAATATTATAATATAATATATTATATTATATTATTTTATATTTATATTATATTATATATTATTATTATATTTTGCAAGTACATAAATTTGTATTCAATCCTTTTCTACTCGTAAAAGGTTATTTCAAAAAGTATTTGGTATACATTGAAAATTCAAACGGTATTATTATTATTTTTATTTATTTATAATAATGTATAAAAATAATGAGGGGTTACCATTTAAAATTTAAAAATGGATACTCATATCTCATAAAATAATAAGGAGAAGTTTTTGAAAAGTACATCCAAATATTCGTATTATGCAAAAATCAGAATACAAAAATATTAACTAGAAGCTGAGAAAAAACTACTTATCCAAACTTTTTGTACACCCTGTATTTACTATCAACAGACAAAAACATTTATATATTTTTTTTACCACCAATAAACATGTTATCATTATATTGATAAGGCAATGTAGTTGCATTTCTTGTGGAACAACTATCGTATTTTTCTCAGATTTTAATATTATTCACGAAACAAGATAGAACATGTGTAATGTGTTACAACCGTCCCGCATTACAATTGTACTCAGTCATCCCTACCTACATAATTTTAATAATTTGTATAAATTTTATCATACATGATATTTTATATCCGTATAAAGATATTTTTTCTACCTATTATATTGATATTGAACTTCTAATTTTAAATTTTAATTGAAGAACATCCATGCACTAATTTAAAACGTTTAGATAAAATTTGTTATTAATTCAAATGCTTAGTGGAAAAAATGAATAATGCTAAGTAGCAGTGCCGTAGCCAGGGGGTAGGCACTAAGGGCACGTGCCCCCCCCCCCCCGAAATTTTTTTCTCTGTGGAAATGACTCCTTTGGTGGGAACTTTTTTATTTTCGTGTATTGTAAGGGGAGTATTCAGCAATTCAAAAAGAAATTATTTGCTAAAAATTTATAAAAACGCCACACCCTTTAATAATCAACAAATTTAAAAACTGAAAATTTGGTTAAAATTATAACCATTTTTTCCAGTGAACCTCGAAGAGATATTTCATTAATTTTAAATAGCTAAGCCGTAAAAATAGTATAT